>JAVJIF010008365.1:0-191324 GCA_038442645.1 Agave tequilana | reverse complement strand
CAGGGTTGTTGGAGCCCGGATTTCTCTCCAACAACCAGGGCTCTAGATCCTTCTCTCTGAGGCTATAAATACAGGACCAGGGCTTGCGCAATAGAATGCGGAAGAGGTGGAAGAGAAATTAGAGATTAGAGATTAGATGCTTGTATTTCTCTAGGATTTTTGTAGTGCTCTAGATCTTCTTCCTCCCTAGAAATTCTGCAAAAGAGAGTTGTAAGAGAGAGAAAGCTTGTGTACACCAAGGAGTGACAACTTGTGAAGCAAGGATTCATCCATTCTCTTCTCTCTACTTGAGCATTTTCTAGTATTACTTGCTTTCTTTACTTCTAGTTTTACTTTACTTGCTTTTTAATTCATGCTTTGCTTTTCTTTTGTAATGGCTAGTAGCTAATTCTTTCTTTTCATGGCTAGCTAACCACTTACCTTGCTAACTACTAACTCATGGGTGATTGCTATTTTTAATCTTGCAAGTTGTATGGTCTTCTCTTCTCCGATGGGTTACTTTCATACTTGGCTAGTATCTTGTTGTAATTCTCCATATGATTCATGTGTGCCTCATTTAGAGCCTTGTCTAGAACAAGTGCCTTGATGGAACATGGAGATGGATCACCAATATGCTATTTGTTGTACAACTTCTTTACTTCCATTAATGAATGTTGTATCTTCTTCCTTAGCATCCCTTGAGTGTAGCTCTTTTGATTCCATTATTGAAAGTCTATCTTGTAGGCCTATGACATCTATGAGGCTACAAGACAAGTCCAAGAATGATCACCCGTCATTCAAGTGGGAAAGTAATTAGACCAACACGCAAGACAAATCTATGCCGATGAATCAACATGAGGCACGCATTCACTATCACGGAGTTTAGTAAGTTTTGGCAAGGTAGTAAGGTTATCTAGTCATGGCTTTTTCATTCTAAAGTTTTCATTCTTTTAGTTTTAGTTCCAAAGCAAATCTCTTCTTGATTTCTTTTCCGATTATTTCCATCATGAACATATTCATCCATTCTTTCATTTCCTCTTCATTGTTTTATTCTTTATTTTTTTAAGCATAGAAGAATTCTCGTTTTACATCTTCACTACCTATCGTAAAGCTTCCATCGCGAGCTCTCCTTGAGGATCGACCCGGTATAGCCCATGCTATAACGGAGATAGGAAAGGGTATATTGATTACATTTCGAATACATTGTGGAGTGATCAAAGCACTTGAGGTTGAATCTAAACCTTATCTCTTTTTATTGAATATATTTTGTGTGCAAATTATACTCCACAATACAACACCTTTCCCGTCTTAAACAGGTTTCCCTGCTTCATCGGATCGACTATATTTTATTTTTGTATTTTGAGTTTGTATTTGTATTTTATATTGGGATGTGCCCTTGTATTTGTATGTGGCCGAGTACCCAGGACTGTACATATATATGCCTGTGACGAATGCTTGTACTAGGGTAGTTTACTTCCTATACATATGTCATGCCCGTGATGTTATCTATTATTGCTTAATTATATGCGTGTGTTCGACACTAACATCTACTGCAAGTACGTATACGGCCTCCGGGCTTAACTGCTCTGAGATTTCACTTCAGCATTCGGCCTTAAAACTCTCTGAGTTTTCTAGCTTCGCCGGAAGTATAGCTAAGTCGTGTGGCTGCGAGCCGAGCTTAAATGCGTAGCCTCGTCAGGCGTGGCTTACTATGTTTTCACTTTGCTTGAACCCCCTGAGTTTTACTAGCTACACCGTGCGTCTGCGAGCCGAGCTTAATTGCGTAACCTTTTCAGGCACGATTGAGCTACACCCCCGTATTACTTAGCCTCCGGGCTTAACCTCTCTGAGGTTTATTAATGGCTAGTTCCGTTTTCAGCATCACCTGATAGGGATGTTTAGCGCCTTGTGCTTTATTCACTAAACTCGCTAAGGCGAGATGTTGCCGGATTTTAGACTCGCATTTTAAGCCGAGTTATTTCGGTAGTCCCGCCAAGCGCTTTAGTGACTAAACTCTGTTCGCTGTCCGTGCCAGCTCGCTCAGCTCCGCTTGAATTTTCGCTTGCTTGCTATTTCCTGCTTGCCAGTTTATCTTTTCTTCTATTACTGGTTGTGAAGAGTTTGAAATCTTACTTATACTATTTTTTTCATAAAACTGCATGGCTTTTCAGTACTCGTACTGATCTCTTATATTGGTAATTTTTTTTCTGTATTGCTTGATGTGCTTACATTTACCATGTTGTCTCTTGTCACATCCTGATATCACCTTCCTGTCATGCTATCACCTGACGCCCGGCATGACGTTCCTGACTCTTGTAATTATTACGATAACGGGAATGATGACCTGACATCTTGTCTATATCTTGATAAATCCTGATATATTCCAGTACAAATCGTACTCCTGATACACCTGTACTCCTATCTTGTTTCTGTTCATTCCCGAAATCTGATAATTATCTAATAAACTATAAAATGTGACAACTTATATCGGGTCGGGGGAAACTTGCGGATATCAATATGTGTTCGTGTTTACAGTGGCATTAGGTATGTTGTGCAAGTAAAACTTTCGGTCCGACCTGAGGGCCTCCAAGTGACCAAGGGGAGTACTGGCTCCCTCCTTCTCGATACCATCTTGAAAGGGCATCCTATAAGACCCTCATATATGCTGGCCGATTCCATACACCAGCAATGGAACGCCTTGGACCGTGGTCCCGAGCATGTACGAGACCCACAGTAAATATTGTTCGTTGATACCCCCGTTGGTTTCCAATAACAACCTTGCTTTACTCAGATGTGAATATATATATACCGGGACGCTAGTCCACATATCTAGACAACTGGGTAGGACGAGTAATAATAATAAAAGATGCCAACAAATATCCATTGTATGTTTTGCAAGTTTGATTTCATCAGGTTTGACATCAGATTTCTTGTTTTATGATTATTATTATATTATACCTGCTTGCATCCCGCCTCATCACTTGTGTTCTATTCTACCAATCTCTTGCTCTTATCGTATTATACCATGTGTATTCCCTATTTGATATCACTTGCTATATATCTAACTGCTCTTGTACGTTTGTGCTCATGACACGGTTTTCAATGCATGTTTATGATTTGATTTATCGATACACATGTGCTTATCTTTTCACGCCACTTGGCATCCGCCATACCACTTGTTGGGGAGTTCTGACTCCCTGGATCCTCATGTCCAGGTCTTAGAGCTTGTGAATTCTCCCGGTTGCTGATCAGAGTGGCACAGCAGAAGCGTGGATCAGCGGAAGACCGTCTGAAGCCTTATCCTTCTAGGCCCCCTGCTCGAGTTCTTCCTTTAGTAACTCGTGAGCGCATTTTGTACTGTTCATACTTGTATGCCTCTTTGTATTCTCGCATTTGCGCCATATTAGTGATGTAATATTCTTATAATATTGTGTCACATCCTGTGATAATTTTGTAATTGTACTCTTATAAATGTATAATGCACCACGTATTTTCATACTCTGATTTTTGCCGGTAGTGATGCTTAACGTATATATGTGAGGGTATTTTTGACCTGCGTATATACGTCGCAGTAACGTCTCTGTACCCTCAGGACCGAGGCGTTACATAAAAAGAGGAAGAAGAACATGAAAACAAAAATACAAATAAAAATGTAACTTAGATTCAATGTGATAACACTAAAATAAGAGAAAAACAACTTTCACCGGTGTCACTCTCAGTACAAACTTCGCTCTCATTCTCCTATGAAACTCTGATCTCCTTTAAATTACATAAATGAAAATTGAAAATTACATAACGAGAAAAATAAAACCTAAACTAAGCTAGAATGAAAACCAGCCTAAGAATCTATCTCTGCCTAATCGTCCCCCGTGGCCTCTGAATTTGCATGTATTTATACCAAAAATGAAAAAGGGGAGAGCGTCTGAAGATAAGGGGAGCAAACGCTCACCCATATCTCAACAAACTGCCGCGGATCCGTGACAATCCTATGGCCAGATTTTGGGGTTAGATCTCTCCATTACGTTGTTTCGGCCGTTTATTCAACTGGTTTCTCGATTTGAGCTCTGGAGTTGACGATATCACTGTTGATTTTCAGCTAACCGAAATGGGTTCATAAAAATCTGAATTTAACCGATTTTTATTGGGTGTTATCTCTATGATTTGCTCTGATCTTCAGATGAATATTTGTCCTAAACTTTGATTTTGATTTAATCTGAATTTTAGTGTGCTTTGGGCTCATTTTCTCTTCCATATCATTTAGTAAAAGCCTGCATTAATTTAGACAAAAATACTATTAAAAAGCAGTGTTTATTATACCATAAATATGAGAATGTGACAATAAATATGCAATATCAGTAACCGATCATTGCTATTTTTGATTACTTAGTTAAATAGTTAAGTTATTACTCTCTTTCGTTTGGTCTCATATTAAGCCTTGCCTTTTTTTTCCTGGAATTGAAGAAACATTATCATTGGATTATGATTATAGGATCAAGATTCTAGGGCTTTCTTTTTCATTTTAAAGAAATCAAATAAATTTATTACCTGTTATCCCTAAACTACTATGTTAGATATTTTTTTCTCCTTATTGTCTTCATTTGTTTTGAATATTTGTTAATTAATTTATGAAGAAGCAGTGGTGAGTTGGGTGCAAAGGACACATATGCTGCTTTTTAATCTTATTAATTTATTCACTTCTATTTCTTTTCCTTTTATTCTTATTTATGGAAGTCGTGAGGTATTTGTTATCCAGCGATTCTATTCATTGCAAAGTAATGTGCCATTTTATAAATCCATGAGCCGTTTTATACGCCCAAAATATTTTGTTCCTTTTTTCGTAGATCATTTGAACTTCAACGATATAACCTCTTGTACTTTGGAGATCTGCCATCAATAAGATTAAAAGGGGGGTTGTTGCATATAAACCCTTCAAAACATAGTTTGATGGTTATTTACCATTCAAAAATACTTACACGTACACCATTTAATTTTAAAGAGTTTGTTGTTATAAGCTACATCACAATTGTTTTCAGTGTGACAAAAGTACCCTTTGTATAGTACCCTTAAAATTTTGTTTTTTACAATATTTCATGATTTTTCATATTAATAAAATAGTTTTACTGATAAAAAATTGGTAATAAATGATATACTTCTTCTTGAGGAAAATTTGACCAAATAAGAGGTGGAAAAACATTCTATTGGAAAAACTAGCATTTAGACACAGACTTGCACTATATTAGCTACTATATCAAAATATCAATAGTTTAATAAATGATATGTTAAGGATGAATAAGATAGAAGATTTGGAACTTTGTAAGTTCTAGAAATGATACGTGCGTACGTATCCTTTGTTTTTTATATTTCTTGTTAGATTTTTTTACAAATACTTTTTAAATAGAAATGCAAAAGAAAATGCATAATTGTTTTTTGAAATTTAAAATATTTATGAGGTTTACACAAAAAGAATAATTTTTTTGAGTGTATATATGTAAAAGTTCAAATTTGCAAGTATATATTAATGGTACTTCTATCGTATTGAGAAAATTGTTTAATTTCATGGTATAATTGTAAACTCTTTGAAATTAAAAGAGTATACATGTAAATAAAGTTTTGTTAAGAGTAAATAAGAAAATTTCTAAGTTTCAGAGGGTCTATAAATAAAAACCCAAAAAGAAAAAAATAAACAAACAATTGAGACTATATAAGAAACTTTGAGTTTGGATTATAATTACACCGGAGGCAAATAAATTAATAATATATTTACTAAACTACTGCTTCTCATTAGCATATTTTTTTCTCATATTGTCGTCATTTGTTTTGAATATTTACCTACTTTACGAGAAGATAATGATGAGTCCGATGCAACGACAAATGTGCTATTTTTTAATTTTAAAGCATGTTTGGCTGGAAAACACCACTATGAATTTCTGACAAAATCATAACTCCAAGTGGAAAACCCAGGTTGCACCCTTGTCAGTTTTTTGATATTATTTTTTATTTAAAAAAACTTTAGGGCTACATAAGCAGAATTTCTCTCTCATTTTTTGCCAACTAAATACATAGGTCAAAGAAAAAAGAGAGGAGCCTACAAATACAGTGAAAATAAGTACTTTTCAACTTAGTTTCTCTGAAACAAATAGCCCCTTACTTTTTTTTTACTAATTAACTCAACCATCGATGAGATAGCAAACCGGGGCCTAGTTGGGGCCACATCGGGGGAGCTAAGTATCTGTATTGTGGGATTCGAATTGATGACTCCTGAGAAGCCTATACTCTAACCGACTCAAGTCAATCAGTTGAACCAACCGCGAGAGAGATACAACTCCTTTCTTACCACTGGCTCACATCTATAGTTCATTGTGGAGAATATGTCATTCTCTAAGCCTAAGGACTTTTATAGGCTCCAAATTATTTGTTTCTTTTATCTTATTTCCTTTTTTTGATCGTTTGACCTCTAGTGGTGTTGACCCATCATTACTTGTACAAGTTTCTTGGGTTAACATATGAAATTGTCTAATGTCTTGTGATTTTAGATATCTGCTAAAAAAAAGTTTTTTTTGTCTAAACCCTTCCATATAGTTTATTGCTTATTTACTCCTCCGATGACTCTATTTTCACATTCATCTGTCTAGTTTTAAAGAGTTCATGTTGTACCTTATACATAATTTTTCAATATGAAAAAAATACCCTTTGCATATATTCTCTTAAAATTTGATTTAATAATACTCTATAATTTTTCATCATAAAATATTTTTATTGATAAATAAATGATAATGAATGATATACTAATTTCTTCGAGGAGGATTTGACCAAAAAGAAAGAAAAAAACAGAGAAAATATATTGAGAAACTAACAATTGAAAACATAAATTTACTATTATATCAAAATATCAATACTTTAATAAATAGTATGTTAAAGCTGATTATAGCAAGAGACTCACAACTTTGCAAGTTCTAATAGAAAATATATGTGCACCTGTATCTTTTGTTTTTTATATTTTTGTTACATATTCTTTACAAACATAATATTTAAAATAGAAATGCAAAACAAGATGCTTAATTCTTATTTGCAATTTAAACTTTTTAAAGGTTTGTATGAAAACATAATTGTTTTCGAGCATATACATTGCAAAATTCAATTTTTGCAAGTATTTATTTTGGGCACTTTTATCAAATTGAGAATATTTTCAGCTATAAGGGTATTACTGAACTTTTTTAAATTAAAAGGGTATATATGTAAATAGAGTTTCTTAAGGCATAAATAAACAATATCTACGTTTTGAAGGGTATATGTGAAAAAGTTTGAAAAAAGAATAAATAAATAAACCATTGAGACAAAGGAGATTAGGGGTGAGCATCGGTCGGTTCGGTTCGATTTTTGCTAATTTTTGCAAAACGAACAAAACCGACTCAGTTCGGTTTGGTTTTCGGTTTTTCGGTTAGGATATTTTTCCATCATTTCTTACATTTTTTAATCACCATTATATTATCATCCTTTAATATTCTAATCTGAAATATTCAATACCCAAATTAGAAATAAGAAAAAGACCCTAACCTTAATGTGAATTAAAAATTTCATATTTTAAACTTTTACGCTATATTTGGGCTCTTATATCAAAACTCACATAATTATTACTAACTTTAATGACAAGAATGAAAAAAAAAGAACTATATTAATATAAATATTATTCTTAATTTTGATGGTGTACTTAACATAACTTTCACATATTCAACATAAAAAAGATGGTATTGTTAGAAGTAATGAGATACGTTTTTACCAGTTTTTGTTATGAGCTATATGATTCGCTAAATTGAATTTGGGTGGGGTGATATATAGGGTGAGAGATTCTGTTCGGTTCGGTCGAGTTCGATTTTTGGAACACAAAACCGAAACCGAACCGAACTAGAGTGGTTCGGTTCGGTTCGGGTTCGGGTTTCGATTTTTGGTCGGTTATTTCGGTTATAACCGAACTCTGCTCACCCCTAAAGGAGATCAATTTCTGGCCAAATTTTCAACTATGAGGGTATAACTGCGAACCTATTAATTAAAGGGTATATGTGTAAATAGCGTTTCTCAAGGCGTAAACAAACAATATCTACGTTGTGAAGGGTATATATGAAAAAGTTTAAAATAAAGAATAAATAAATTAACAATTGAGATTCGATTTCAGACCAAATTTGGACCATGAGCAAATCGATTCTAGTGGGCTAATTTAACCTCTCTCACCTACCGCCGCTTCTCTCTCTCAAAAAAAAGGAAAAAAGAAAAAAAAAGGGATCTTCAGATTTCATCAGTGATTTTTCTTTCTACCAGTCTAGAGAGAGAAAGAGACACTTTCTAGAGAGAGAAAGAATGGCGGCAGGCGCGGCAGGAGTGGTGGCGAAGATCGCGCCGTCGATGCTGTCGTCGGACTTCGCCAATCTCGCATCAGAGGCCGATCGCATGCTCCGTTGCGGTGCCGATTGGCTTCACATGGACATCATGGTAAGTTCCAGTAACTTTAAATATTTCCGCACTTTTATGCTGACTTACTCTACTGCTTCGCTTTAATTATTGTTCCATGATTGTGCATTCTTCTAAATTGGAAAAGCTTTGACTTTATTGTAGTTTGACCTTGTATCGAAATCTCAACTTGGTTGGATTGACCATGTTTAGGGTTTCTAGGAGTTGATCATGAATGATTTGAGAAATTCTTGCTTTACCCCTTCATCGAAATTGCAGCTTGATTGGATATCTCTCATTTTAAGAGTTATAAGAGTAGAGGAGACATGGTTGGGTTTTTCTAACGCTGCTTGATTTGCTTTTAATTTGATGAAGATTTTGCTCAGATCTTCTGCTAAAAGAAAAAGAAAACTCGGCTTGTTGAGTTTTTGGGGCGTTAATGTTGCATCGTGGGTTTCTAACTGTTTAATATCGATTCTGAACTGAAGTTATAACCAGGATTTGAGGTTTGACTGGAAGACCTTTCCAAGATTGGATACTTGATCCGTAATCAATAAGACCTTGTTTGGCAATGGGCTGAAGTAGGGGCTATACCAAAAACTGAATTGATATGAGTAGGCCTAGTTTGGCAACATAGTTTCCGAAATCGAGATTTTGTTTAAGTTAAAATGGAACTTAGGTATGTAACTATACAAACCCCACTTTCTAAAACCTTTTGAAATGAAACCTTTGAAACTGGGGTTTCATTAACTTAAGTGAGTGTTTGATAAACTCAACTTCTCTTTCTCATTTAGCCTTGGTTTGGCAAACTCTACTCGAAATGGAATTTCCCAAACCTTGGTTTCATAAGGTTTGAGGGCCTCCAAACCCCATTTTGAATAACCCCAATATGGTTTCGAAACAAGGTCCAATTTTAGTAACCTCATTTTGAGCCTGAAACTCTCCCAAACCTATGTTTGGAAAACTTAACCTTATTCCCAAACGAGGCCTTAAGGGTTAAATAATGTTAACCCAACTTAAGCAAGGTTCTAGAAACCCACCTTTTCCCTTGGAACATGTTAGCCTGGGTCAAAGTCCAGATAAATATGTCTAAATAATTTTTTTTAATTCATTGCCAAACAGGGCTTAAGAGTTGCATTTTTCTCCTGATTTATTGTCCCGGAGGACCGGAAATAACAGTTTTTGGATCCCAATACCTTAGAACTGATAATCTCTGCTATCATCATATCTCAATGGAAGCTATCCCCAAATTTAATGTAGATGGGGTGTTGTCGATTTTTAATTTAAAGCAATAGTATAAAAATGGGTGATAGCAAACCAGTTTCAAGCAATGAAATTTATCCCTAAAATTAAGGTACGAAGTTGTTGCCATAGGGTATGGAAACTTGATGGACCTAGTTGAGGAAGTTAGTAACACCAGAGATGAAATTTCAGTTGGCAAATCTAAGGACGAAGTTTGAATCAAAGAACCACACTTCCCAACCTCGAGTTACCTATCTGAAGTGATCTATATTTTTATGACACACCTATGAAGCTTTGGATAAAGCGGCTTTGCTGAATGCATCATTTGATCAGCTCTAGAGATTTTGCATACTTCTTAGCCTCCTTCTAACTAAAGTATTTTGAATTTCCATGGACCTTCTGTTCTTTTTATGTCATTTCTACTGGTTCTGCTACTTTGGCTTGGTAGGTAAGGGGCTTCCATAAAACTAGATGGTATTGCGAGGAGTGAAGCATACATATTTAGTTCTTATTCATGTTAAGGATCTTAGGCTATCCAAAAGCAGCATATGACATCTGTACCTGGTCATCAGACACATTTAAAAATTGCTAGTTGATACCATGGCAGATAAGCATGATCATTGCACAAGATGAAGCAAGTGTAGTATAAAAGACTGATTCTGTAAATGGAAAAAAAAGATAGAGATTAATTCCACCTCTTGATTTTGGATCATAATCCCATAAAAGCATCAACTCTGAAGAGAGATAAGATATGGGGAAGGATTATTCTGTAAAGCTTTACTGAGTGTTGTCTCACTTAAGACACAATTAATTTAGTCATTTGTCATGCATATCTTGAGTTATATGAACCACATCCAGTTTATGACCCAACCCAAATCATGGGATGTAGCAAATTAGTGGGGTGAAAATTTTATGGAGGTCTGTGGTGGAACAAAGCGGTTGGACTAATAGATGCAGTGATGTAGTGGAGCCCCCATGGTATGGGTCCCGAATTATAATTTTTCTTGTTATGTATGTATATATGTTTGTTCTCAAATATAGGGCCTTAAGTTAGACACATAAAGTTGTCGCTTCTAATAAGATTTGGGGTGTATTTAGGATTAGAGTTGAGTGATTCCCACCAATGTTTGTACCTCAGATTTTCAGTTAGTGAACCTCCTTTACCATTTGCCTTGGACTTATTAGACCAAAATGCAGAACCACATAAATCCCTGTGTTTCCTTCTTCTCTCTCATCAATTTATGTAATTTGTTGTTGCTTGATCTTTGATTTCTGCGATTTGGTTGCAGCATTGTTCCATCCTATAATCCTCACCATGGTTGTATATTCTCAATATCTTATGTGTTCATCATCTGGACCTTTGCGCTTGAGTACTTTCAGAAATTATCCAACTACTGTTTGTCTTAGTATCTCTTCCATATGGATCTTGGTCACTGTATTTGTGGCCAACTTACTGGAATTTTCCTTTTTAGTGTGGCACAGGGTGGTAGCATTAGTCATAGGTGGCTATTAGCTTATCATGTTTATATACTTAGGGTTGTGTCTATCCTGTACATGGTCCTAACATGGAACAGTGTTGGACCACTCATATATGGTGATAGTATCATGCTTCATAACTGTATAAAATGGATCCAAGTGCTGATGGCATCAATTAATGTTTATTCCATCTTTCATGCTTATCTATTTTTTTTTAAAAATGAGTTATGTATGTGAAGGGTCGCGGAACTTCATACACTGTGACCTTGAAGGGAAAGCTTGTTCCTGAGCTCATTTTCAAAGCTTATTGTGCCTAAGAAACTCAGTGCTTGATACCTGCTAAAGGTTTGAGCTTGGAGATAATCAACACATTTTGTCCATGATGGGCGCCACGCTCTGCCCCATCTGGTTCAATTTAACCTTCTTTATAAGATTTATTGATACGTCTGTTAGATTTAAATATTTAAAGTCTTAAACCAAATTGAACTTGAATGAAAAATTTATACATGGTTGATAACAAATGCCTCAAACAATTAAACCTGTTTGCTGAAGTCGTAATTATGGTGAATAGAAAACATAACCTCTAGAAGGGAGATTGAGAATCTCCACTTCATAAGGCAATTGTGTTGCAGATAATCTTTCTACATGCATGGAAAAGAGTTCCTTTTGTCACTCGGGTGGGTTCTTTTTTTTTTTTTTTTTTGGGGGGGGGGGGGGGGGTCTGCTTTATTTTTCTTCCTCCTAGTTTGATTTATTCAGTTATTGATCTTTCCTTTATGTTCACTGGTTGGCCTTTACTTGCTATGATTTTTTCGCCTTGCCTTGCCGTTTCAAGATTGTGTTTTATATATTTAGGGGGGATTCTAGTTTGCAAATGTAGTTATGCTGAAAACAGTTTATAGATTCCACAGAAGGAACAAAAAGCATACACCTATTTTTCCTTGTGAAAATTTTCAGATTCTTGTTTATACTTCTTTGTTCCTTCTTTCTTTTTAGCTGTTCTCATATTATATTGCCTCAGCAGAGCAAATTTAGTCCAGAATTATATATTTTCAATTATATTAGAAATATTTATTTTTGTATTCTTCTATTGGCGTACAAAATATATCAGATGATTTCTAGGATATTAACAAATATAAGGTTTAATCAATGATGCTATGGATCCAAGCATTTTTTACTATGTATTTTATCCTTGATTTTGCAAAAGTTAATCAGTTGAGAATATTTACTACCTGAGCCTATTGATGAATTATATACTTGCTTTGTTGTATTCTGTATCACACCACATCTGATGAACTTTGTTTACATGGAATTACTGTTGTTACACTGCTTATCATATGGACTAATATGTTTGCCCTTTTTTGTGCATGCAGGATGGGTAAGTGATACAGCTTCATTTGCATCCTGAATGGTGTACACTTTGTCTCTTGGACTAACGTGAGACTGTGAACCTTCAAAGTTCAAACAAATTATCCTAGCTTGTATGCTGTCATTCATCAAGTGGTATAGATGCGGTGCCTATATATATTTGAAGTACATGAACTACACAACTAATAACTGGTGACTTGTTGCTAAAATAATCTTCAAGTGTGAAAAAGTTGTAGGGTCCTTTAGCGAACATGTAATTGAACTAGTAAGTGATATAGCAATGGAGAAATCAATTTAAAGTCACAGGAATAATAGTAAACTTTTGAATTTTGAGTTGTTAAATTTGTACATTATGCTTAAAATTGTCACCAAATATAACTACATGCTTATCTTGTCCGCGCTCAACTTTCTCAATGCTCATCTTGAATTTTGAGTTGTTAAAATTGTCACCAAATGATTGGTCAGTCATTTTTTTTTTTTTACCGGGGCAGGCTAAGAAAAGCTCACATAGTGTCTACTATTTTAATGCAAAGCCTTTTGTCCCTAACAATCACCTCCGACTTGCTCCCATCGCTACTAGTTAAAAAAATTATACTTAAAAAACAAATTAAACATATCCAATTATTTCATTTAATTTAAATGATGATATTTACGGCATCCAACTGTTCATTTACTTTTCCTTCTTATATAATCCGACCATACAAAGCCAACCATTCGTTCACTTTTTCTTCTCTGATCATCCACCCATACAATTAGTAGGTTAATTTGAAAACTCTATCCAATGACGTAGCTTTTGTTTTAATCTGAAAACTCTACCCAATGGGCTAGCTTTTATCCAAATCTTTATCAATGACCTACCTTTTATCTAAAAAAGAACAAAAGAAAAATCATCACATAGGACATTTTCTTCTCTTGGCAAATCAATATTGTTGTTGATGAGGTGATGATTCTCAAATATTCTAATTTTGTGATAATCTTGTTTGATAATTTTATTTACTGTATAATGGAAGAAGTTTGTAAGACACACATAACTAGTGCATAGAACTATTGTTCTATAATATACCGGGGCTTGTCAGTTGTGGAACTATTATTATATATCGCTTTGATAAATTTTTTGAGAGTCAGTAGTGGAGTTAAAAAAATATAAGGTTACCAGATTTAGTTTCTATTTAATTTTCTAAAGTACTGAATGTAATAGGGAACACACACACACACACACACACACACACACACACACACACTGGAAGTCACATTACCTTTGGTTGATTTCCTAAATTTAAGGCGTGCTGATTTTGAGGCGCAGCTCTTATGGCAGTGTCAAAAATTGGATAGAAGGGAGCATTGATTAATAGAAAGCACCTTAGTGACCTTCGATAAGCAAATAGAAAAAAAAAACAACAAAGAAAGAGATACTAGAAACAATAAATCAAGCCCTCTGAAAAGTATACGGTGGTGTCCTCATTAGTCTATCATGAAATTTCCTGTGTGTGGACCTTTTTACTAGTTTCAGTATGAGTAGCCAAGATGCAAACAAGCAATGGATGCCCTAAGGCCTCTTGCATTCTTATTCTGTAGCATCTAACCTGCAGGAGGTCCTTTAAAATATATTATGTCCAAGCTATGTGATGTTTTAATTCGGCAGTTGGAACATGCCTCTGAGTCTGAGCTGAATGCAAATTGTTATTCCATCATTCTCTATCGTCTCTACTCTTTCCTTGTTCGGGGAAACTTTGCATTGATTTTTTTTCCCAACATCTAGTAAGCTAGGTTTTCACTTCCAGCCATGTTGTATTATTGTAGTAGGCCTCTTTCTTTCCCCATTTGTTTAGACTGTGAAATAATTCAAAAAAATAGAATGTTGAGATTAGGCTAACAACTATCCAATATTTGGTTCATCCTTTGTGACTTGTGAGCCTTTCCAGTTTTCAGTCAACTTCCTAGTGAACCCAATTTCGGTGTGCAAAGGTGTGGTGGGGTTTTCCGCCATTGACATTTGGACGCTCCCGATTGATCCTGTCAAGAATAAAAAAGAACACTTGAAAGGACAAGAGCACTGGTATGGTGCCGGCCGAAGACCCTCGGGCGTGAAAATAAGTATCTTTGTTTTAAGAAAAGTAGAGAATACTTGTGAATAATGTATTTTAGTGGTCATCAGAAGCTAACTCCTCCCCTGTTGGAGAAAAACAGTATAAATATCTGGTGAGCTGTTAATGCACACGCGACTGTTTTGGATCTTGGAAACTGCAGGATTGACACGTGATTTCATTGTAACCGCCTGGATCACACCGCTTGATTGTGGGATAACCATGTAGATATATCCGCCACTATTTATAACAGACCGCATTGATGTAGGAGCATTGTAATGTTTTGAACGTGGGGATGATCTGGCAGCATGACTGGATCTATAAATCGTGGCGATTATGCTGTCTAGCTGTAACCAGCGCATGAGCGGCATGCTTCGAAGGATCTTCGTGTTAGAGTCTGGAGTAGTTCCGGAGATGGTTTTTGCACTAATTACTGTAATCTCTAGACAATTGCATAGCTCTGGTTGAGTCGAGGTTCCAAAAAAGTAACATTGGGGTGATGTGGCCTCAGGTCAAGACCCAAGGTTTTCTCTTTGGGCCCATATTGGGCCTACAGGCATGTTGGGCTTGCAGGCGAAAAGATAATTTGGCCGCTTGAGGCGATACTGGGCGGCAGGACACGCGGCGTAATCTCAACATGCATAAAAAATTGATCCTTATAGATGCCCCCCGCTTTCTCTTTTCTGGAGTGCGAACGAAAAGGGGGAAGCGTAGTTGACTTGATCTTCCGATTAGGGCTTGGCTTGTCGCTTTATGGTTAGAGAAAAGTAATCAATGTATCTTTTCGTATCTTGTGCATTTAATGCTGCCTTTGCTCTATATGGTCAGCTGTCAAATCACGCTTTTGAATGGCGTGTGCAGAACAAAGATATCTGTCGTTCGGCCGATGGGTTTGTTGGAATCCGTGCGACGGCCCCGACGCCTCGATTCGAACCTCGAACTATCATTGCAATGATGTCTCCTTTTAACGTGTAAATATGGGAAAGATTTGGGCGGCTTCTTCCAAAAGCCCTAGTTTTAGAAATACTCAAATTTTCTCCTTTTGCTCGCAAGTTCGCGGTCCCCCTCTCCATTGTCTGATTGAGCCTAGATCAGACTTCTGAAATGGCAGGCCAAGAAAATATGGTTGCTGCTGACGAGAAGAGAAGGAAGGTCGGCTCTCAGGACGAGAATAGCGATGGACTTTGACCCTAAGTCGTCCATACTCCATACCTAAGAGATATTGATGAGTATCTGGAGAGGCATTGTGGTCCCCTGCCTTCTGGTATCAAAGTGGAGTGGGGCCATCCTGGAACAGGCTGCAAGGCTTATCCTACTAATGGTAGTGTGTATTTCCATCCTTAGATTCTGGCGCTGGGCGTGCAGTTGCCACTGACTGATTTCGTCTGCCAGGTGTTGGTATTTTATAATGTTGCCCCCACTTAGTTGATGTCAGGTGCGTGGCGGTGATTCTGGGCTATGAGGCTCTCTGCACCTATTTTTTCGCTTCCTCGTACAGTCTAGAGGATTTCTCCTCTTTTTATACGATGAAGAAGCTAGCACCGGGGACTCGTTCCTTCAGTCCGCGGGGAAAATGGGGTAAATTGATTGTTAATCTACCTAACAGCGACCACAGATGGAGCTCCACCGTCGTTCGGGTCTCTGGTCCCTTGGAGGCCGCAGAAGAGAGTGACCATGGGAGCGTTCCGATAGCTTGGTCTGCGGGCCCAATTACCTAGGGCATTGAATTGTCTTCGGAGGACTTCATGGAACAGACGAACAAGTTGTTTGATATCGATTACAACAGTCATAATTGGAGTTGGATGTTGGACCTACATAAGCCTGAAGTGCCCCTACTGTTCTTAGAGATAAGTCTGCAGCCGAAAACATAGTGACGCCGACTCTCGATAGTGCCATGGGAGAGTACGGTGAGGAAGAATCTCTTCGCGAGGAAATAGAGGGTGAGTCTCAACTCTCAAGCAGCCACTTCCCTCAAGAGAGTGGAGGAAATCTCCTGCTCGCATTGGTTCGCTGAAGAGAAAAGAACTAGAACCAATCTTTCGGGTGCTGAATGTTAAGAAGGTAAGCACTGACTTTGCTTTTGGCTTGTTAATCTTGTACTTTTTATTCACATCTGCGATTCACAGGGGGTCCCTGACATTGCTTATGGGTTCGATGATGAGGAAATGATCAGGAAGGCGCAGAAGCTACGTAGAGATTTAGATTTAGAGAAGTGGTTAGGTTTCAGAAAGAAAAGGTTCTCGTTGCATCGAGAACGTTGCCTGAGTTACAGCGTTTGGAGGGACCTTCGGCTGGGGATTTTTATCCTGAGGTGATGATTTGCCTTCTGGGATCCAAATCCCTGCTCAATGTGCGAAAAATCCGGTATGTTGCCGCCGAAGAGGGTTCATCCCTTGTTGGGCCTGATGCGGAACCAGTTCCAGGACTCAAGGAGAGCATCAATCTTGATGTTTCCAGGGACACCCAAGTCTTGACCTTTACTTCGAAGTTGATCGCAAGAAGAAGCGACAAGGAGGTCGTTCTGAATGTGGGAAACTTCCCTGGCAGGCTGGAGGAGTTCAAGAAGCCCTCTTTGAGGGAGCAGAGAATGGAAATGGGAGTCCCTTGCAAAGGATTGTTGATCATGACTTTTCCTTCTGGGAATTGCATTATTCGTCACTGAACTCTTGGCTTCTATAGAGCGTGTCGCTTGTTCATGGCGTGAGCAGCCAGCGGACTGCTTTGAAAGCATAAGGTTGTCGCCTGTTTGAGAAGAGAAGTCGATAGGCTGAATGCGGAGGAAAAATTACAAGATGAAGAACTCGCCCGACTCTAGGCCAATGCTGGTTTGAGGTAGGTTGCCAGGCTGATTGTCGAGAAAGAGGCAGTGTGGAAAGAGCTCGCCCACTAGCGGCTGACCTGGAACAACAAAGGGAGAAATTGGGTAGGATCTGGGAAGAGTTCGGCCCTCGAGGAGGAGCAAGCCCTCGCGAATTTGGGAGAGAGGTGGAGCCTTCCATCTGGTGTGCTCATGACGATGAGATGAAGGCTCATCAGCTGGCTGACAGCCTGTTATCCGAGATAAAGGGAGTGAAGGCAGTTTCCTAACCTGAGAAGGATCAACTTCTACTTAATCTGGAAAAAGTGCGTGCTAATTGCATAGAAGACCGGAGGAGGCAGCAGGTGGCCATAGATTTGTTTAAGAAATTGAAGTACCATTAGGGGTATAGGGATGGCAAGCAAGGTAACACGCTTAGGTATCCTTTGGAAGACGAGGGATCCGCCTCGGAGGATGCTGAGGAGGCCTCCTGCGGAGAGAAGGGGAGTGAAGAGCCTGGCGACGAGGATGTAGAGGCCGAGGAAGGTAAGGAGACTCATCCAAGCGAAACTCCTGGAGTGCTGAGCAAGGAATCTCTTGCCAAAACTGACGCTGCCACCCCTATGGCTTCGAGAGCTGGAGGGGAAGACGGAGAGGAAGGGGAGCACGTGCCAGATTTTCATGCAGGGGCTTTGTGATCACACTGTGAGTGTTAAGTGAGATTGAGAATTATGTATGCACTTTTGTATTTGTTTGATCATCAAACGAAGATATATTTTGGCCTTTATTTATCTTCCAAACGTTCTCTTTATCAATTTAATGTTGATTGTAGACTGGTGGACCCATATATATTGACTCGGAGATGCCCTCTGAGTCGAACTTGGCCATGGTCATCCACGATGACATCGCAAGTCTTTCAGGTTGTCGTAGGCGATGCGAAAGTGCCTCTCCGTGAGGTTGGAGCTTGGGACGAGCTTTCTGAGATGTCGGACAATTCTGAGGACCATGACAACTCTAACGACGAAATTGGCGTAGGCCTCAGAGAATATCATGGGCCTGCAAATTATCTTTGGGCCAGACGAATAACTATGAAGGGGAAAGGCCGTCGGTCAATTCTGAAGCTTCCGTTCAAAACCGAAATCACTATACATGACTGCCTCATCTCACAATTGGATCGTAAGTTCGCTGCGGAAAGCAACAAGAGAGAAACCTTGAGGCGAGATTAGCTGGACATATTATGAATTAAGAGACAATCAAAGCAGATGAATGCGTTTACAGGTGAGGTCCGCTATCTAGATGAGGCCCTCCGAGAGGCGCGTGGAGTCAACCGAGAATTAGCCAAATATCTGTAGGAGCAACTTGATGTTAATGAATCTCTGAACAAGAAGCGGGATGAATTAATGATGGAGCTGAAGAAGACGTTCATGGAAAAAATTGAATCGATTGATTCCAATCAGACTCTGCGCTCTAAGATCTCCAGGATCCAATCACGCTTAGAGGTGGTGAAGAAGAAAAATTCCTCGCTTCAAGAGCTTTTCGCGCAACTGCAGCGTAAAGCTGTGCAGCGAGATCTCACGATAAATGAGTTAAGGATGGTGTGGATCGAGTTTCGATTGCTCTTCATGCGGAAAGACGGATTAGTGAGGACCTTCGTCTAGTTGAATTTGCAGCGAGAAATAGACCACCTTCGTCATGCTTCTTCGGATCCTTGATTCTTGACCTATTCGTGGGGCTCGAGTGAGAGGCATAGGTGGTGATGTTCCCGTGTTAGTAGGCCAAAACTTTATTATTGTAGCTATGCAATGTAAGACATTTTGTAATGTGGACTGACATTGAGATGTCCCATGTTTTTTGCTTTGTTGTTTGTAGTAAATTGCCTTGTATCTGCAAGTAGGTGTTATTATCAACTGGGATCGTCGGGACTGGCTGTCAAGACGACTTCTATCCCGTAGCTGTAGAATTGATGAAGACTCGACGTATTGTCACCTGTTAAGGAGATTTCTCTCTTTCAGAGGGTTCTCCGTATAGGTTTTAGCCGTCAGGGCGAGGACTCACTATAGGCTGTAAGAGTGACTGTCAGGAGCTCTTCCTTCTTTTAAGAGAGCCTCCATGTAGGTCTTAGCTGTGAGGGTGAAGACTCACTATAGAGGCTGTAAGAGTGACCGTCAGGAGCGCTTCCGTCTTTCAGGAGAGATTTCGTGTAGGTCTTAACCATCAGGGTGAAAACCCGCTATATGCTGTAAGATGCATCATGGACATGAAGGAGAACAATGCTTGGAATAGAGAGAGTGATGCCCAACAGTTATTCTTTCATCGAATAAGTTTGGAATTTACACGTATCATTTCAGATGAAAAGAATTTCACTGTTTGCTGAGTACCTCCCCGTCTTGAGTTGCCAAGGTGTAGGAACCTTTGCCTCCTTTGGCGATCGCGATATAAGGTCCCTCCTAATTGGCCTCCAGTTTTCGTGCATCTCTCTTCAGTGCTCCGGATGACGTGCTTTAGGACCAGGTCTCATTTGAAATTCTCAGGGTTCACCTTCTTGTGATGGGCCACATTGATTTGTTGCTGGTAGGCTGCAATTCAAATCATGGCCTGTCATCGCCTCTCTTCGGAATGATCTTGTGCCTGCTGGAACTGTGTGACATTCTGGTCCCATTCAACTCCTGTGCGGAGCATCGGCATGTAGATGTCGACGTGAATGATGACCTTTGTCCCGTAAGCTAGGAAAACGGAGTCTCCCCCGTAGAAACGTGCTTGGTGGCCTGATACGCCTAGAGTACTCGAAGCTGTTCGACCCATTTGCCCTTGTCTTACCGAGGCTTTTGCACACGCTGTCGAGGATGGTATGATTGTTGATCTCGGTCTGACCGTTGCCTTGTGGGTAGTATGGCATAGAAAACTGGTGGGCGAACTTATACTTGGCACAGAAGGTGGCTACCTTATTGCTGGTGAAGTTCGTCCCATTATCGGATATGATAGTGTGCGGAAGGCCGAAGCGACACAATGTTCTGTCATAAGAACTTGACCACTTGATGCAAAGTGACTTTGGAGAGGCACAACTACAATCCATTTGGTGAAGTAGTCGGTTGCGAACAGTAGGAATCAGAATTGAAGCTGTGCTTGGAGAAGAGGACATGCCACAACCAGTCCTCATTGCATGAAAGGCCAGGGGATCCATAGTGTGTAGATTTGCGCTTGGCCTGCTCGAAGACAGCGAACTTTTGGCATTGTGGACATTTCTTCACATACTCCTTAGCGTCATTGAACATCTTAGGCTAGTAATACCCCTAGTTGATGGCTTTGTGGGCGAGGGACCGGTCACTTTCATGATTTTACAGTCGTCAGTGTTTTAAATGTTGGCCGACATTTTCAAAATGTTAGCTGCCATCATCGCCATGACATCCCTGCCCTCATTTGAAATGGGGTTTTGGAAAATGTCGGCTGACATTTCGGAAAAAATTTGATGTGTCGGCCGACATTTTAGTCAGCTGACAATTCGGGAAAAATTCAATATGTTGGTTGATCTAGGAAGTTGGATCAATTGAAAAATTTCTACAATGAGTTAACGAGTGTATGCAAAATGTTAAGGTAAGTATACCTATTCTAAATATTTATGTAATTTTGCATTAGTTGTGTATGTATTGTCCTGATAAGAACTATAAGATTACATTATGTAAGACATCTAGACATATATTTATCCATCATGACATCCGAAATTTACTAGATGTCCAAAATATCTTCGAAATCCGAAATCTGTCATTTGATTACACTGACAGTGGCTATCGTGAATCTCCTGCATTACTTTCTTTATTTCGTCTGGTCCGAGACACCTTAGATAAGGGTTTGGAGTGGAGCTTGGAGTAGGAATTCTTATACAAGAGATCTCCTAGAAGAATGTACTTTGTGGCCAAGTGTTGAAATTTTTGTGCTTCAGCTCTGTCATCGGGCAGCACCCCATCTTTTAGGTAGGCGATGATAGGGTCTCTCTATCTCGAGTTGTCTAGGCGGAGCACCTCGCCTCCAGATTGCTGAATGCTGGGCTCTGTGATGTTTTCGACAGGGATCTCTCTCCAGAACTGGTGCTTAACAGTCGACCCCAGATTGGCAAGAGAGTCAGCGTGATTGTTCTTTGATCGGGAGATCTGCTTGAAGTCGTAGCGGAGAAATTTTGATTTCAGGCTGAGGACGAGCTGTAGGTATGCTGCCATTTGCTCGTCCTTGGCAGTGTACTCGCTTTTGACTTGATCACCACCAGTAGTGAGTCACGGCGGACCTCGAGTCTGGTGACTCTGAGTGTCGCTGCCATTTTGAGATCGGTGATGATGGCTTCATACTCGACCTCATTGTTGGTGGCAGAGAAGCCCAAGGTGAAAGACTGCTTAATTATAGATTCTTCTGGAGTAGTGAAGACGATCCTTATCCTGAAACTCTTGTTGTTCGATGCTCCGTTCATATTAAGGACCCATCCATCCAGAAGGTTGCACTGTGTCGGCGGTCTCAGAATGTACTCAGCAATGAAGTCGGCTAAGACATACCGTTTGATTGCTTCCTTGGCTCGTATTTGATACCATAAGGTTTCAACTCTGTAGCTCACTTTGCTATCCGCCATGTGGCTTGCGGATTCTCCACAATGCTTTTTAGAGGGTGCTCCGTTAGCATGAGATCTGAAAAGAGTGGAAAGTAGTGCTTCAGCTTCCTTGAGACGACAAAGAGAGTAAGAATCATCTTCTCCGTCCTCTGGTATCTAGTCTCGGCGCTGAGCAGGGACTTACTAACATAGTATATATGCTTCTGAACATCTGTCTTCCCGAAGCAAGGCTCCGCTTAGAGCAGACTTTGATAACGCAAGGTAAATAAATAATGTGTCCCGGTGTCAGGCTTGGATAGGAGAGGAGGAGAGGTATACTTATTCAGGCCTTGAAACACGGCTTTGCATTCCTTATTTTAGTAGAAATCTGCTCAGTTCTTCTTGATGGCTTGGAATAACTGTTTATATTTATCTGTGGATCGGCTGAGGAACCAGTTCAAGGCTACGAGGCGTCCGTTAAGCATCTGAACCTCCTTAACACATGTCAAGGACTTCATACTCAGGATGGCGGATATCTGATCGGGGTTGGCTTCAATATCCTGCTGAGTGACCAAATATCTCAAGAACTTTTCGGAGGCCACTACGAAGGTATTCTTGAGAGTAAGCCGGTCGAACACCTCGCTCAAGTATTGCAGGTGGTCGGCACATCGGAGGCTCTTCACAAGCAGCATGTCATTGACATACACCTCCATGGTATGTCTGATCTGCTCCTCGAAAACCTTGTTGACCATCCATTGAAAGGTTGCTCTGACGTTCTTCAATCCCTTGTAGCGGAAGATCCCTTGATTGGTGATGAACGTCATCTTATCTTTGTCAAGTAGATGCATCTTGATTTGGTTGTATCTGAGTAGGCGTCCATGAAGTTGAGCAGTTCATGACCCGCCGTCGCATCCACCAGTTGATGGATCCTCGACAGGGGGAAGCTGTCTTTGGGGCAGACTTGATTGATGTTGGTAAAGTCAGTGCAGATTCTCCATGTACCACTCTTCTTAACCAGGATTGGGTTGGCGAGCCAATCCGGGTAGTGCGTCTCCCTGATGAAGTTGGCTCGTAGCAACTGGTTAACTTCTTCGCTGAGAGCTTGGCATCGCTCTGTGTTCATCTTCTTTGGTTTTTTCTTGACTTGTTTGACCTCCGAGTCAGTGAATGGTCAGTGACAGATGATGGATGAGTCGACTCCAGGCATATCTGTGGGGGTCCAGGCGAACACATCCAGGTTATTAGATAAGAAATGTTTAAACTGTATTTTTTCATCTGTCAGAAGATTTGCCCCGACTCGGAGGGCTCGCTCCGAATGCGATGAGTCAACATAGATCAGCTCCACATCTTCGTCCGATCGACTGTTGGGAGCCTCTGATTCATCAGAGGAGTCGGTCTCTTGGTTTCTGCCGCTTTATAATTGTTATTGAGTGGCGATTTGCTTCTTCTTCTTCCCTTGGGGATCGTCCTAGTTGGAGGCCACTCTCGCGTTCTTTGTCGTCCATCCGGATTTCTTTCGAGCGATGGCAGCTATGCTCTCGGGCCAAGGCTTGATCTCCCCTTATATTTGCGGTTCCCATTGGGGTGGGATACCACAGAAGTTGTGGTAGCTGGATGGGACGACCCTCATCATGTGGATCCAAGGTCGACCGAGGATTGTGTTGTGCGGGGACTCGATGTCTATCACGAAAAACTTAATGATGACATTGTATGGATCGGCGCGGACGGGAGTGAGATCGTGTCGGGAGACCGAGTCTCGTTCTCATCATCCCATGCAAGTTGGACTGAATTTGAGGGTTGATCATGGCTCGGGTCGCCTTCAGGGTATCCTCCATTCTGTCTAGTGTGCCTCCATATAAGATGTTGATGCTACTCTCGCTGTCGACTAGGATTCTGGATACTTGGCAATTGCCGATGCGCATGGTGACGATCAGGACGTCATTGTGCGGGAAATCAATCGCGTAGGCATATGCCTCGGAGAACATGATTGGTTTGCTCGGGGTCAGAGGGGGACCAGACAGGACTATTGGATACTTGGCCTTACGTGGCTCATTGATATAAATGGACCTCTCTCTAAGTGGTGCCCTAAAGTGGGCAGGCACCGAAAATGGCATCCACTTCCCGGTAGTTGACAAGAGCATGACTCGTCAGACTTTTTCGCTACTGAGCTTTGAGAGCCTCTTTCTGCACGTTAACCTCTGAGGGTTCTCCGGGATTTAAGATGAACTCCCTGAGGTACCCTTGGTTGACAAGTTCCTGGAGATGCTTCTGGAGATGCCGATAATCAACTGTACGATGACCCATCCCGTTATGGAAGGCAGAGTAGTCCCCGCCGGAACCCTTTGAATTAGGCGGAAGCGATTTCGGATACCTCAGCCAGGATTGGTTCTGGATCGCGCTGAAGATCCGATCGATAGAGGTCTTGAACAGAGTGAAGTCAGTGTCAACTCCGTAGACCTTAACGGGGTTCCAGGAAGAACTCAGTTGAGATCGCTTCTTGAAGTTGTTTTGCCCCCGGTTTTGAATTTTCTTCGGAGCAGAATGTGGCTTTGTCTTCTGTCCCTCGCTCTCTTGTTTGGGAGGTCGGGTTGTCGAGCCTCGCGTCGCTTCTTCCAGCTGGACGTACTTCTGGGCTCGAGATAAGATATCTTTCATGTTGGTGATGTCAAGTTTCACCAAATGTTTTGTAGAAGGAATGGTCGGTCTGCAGTTTGGCAATGAATGCTTCCGCAACAACATCGTCGCTACAATTATGAACCATGGTCATCTGGTTCTGGAAATAACTGATGTAGCATTTTAAGGGTTTCTCTTGGCTTCATCTTGATGGTGAGGTGGTTGCTGTTCATCTTAAAACTCATGTCGCGAGGCGTATTGGTTGAAGAAGGCATCACTAACTTTCTCAAAGCTTCGGAGAGATCATGACAGGAGGGAGTAGAACCAGTCCAAGGTCAAGCATTTGAGACTGGAAGGGAACTCCCGATACACGAGGCAGTCGTCGTGGAAGTGGACCGCCATCTTGACCTAATAGGTTTGGAGGTGCTAGACGGGGTTGGTTGCTCCGGTGTAGTACTTGAAGTTAGTGTTTTAAATATCAGATATCAGCGACATATCGGTTGACAAAATTATATATCGAATACCAGATACCAGGTATCACGATATGGTACTAAATACTAGACGTTAAATCAGACGTCATATCAGATGAAGAATATACATGTGATTGCTTACATAAATCATATGAAACTCTTAAAGCAAGTTTAGGGTCATAAACTTATAGGGGATACTTTTTATAAAAGCTTCTCAAATGTATTTGTAGAAGCTTCTTAAATGCGTCATGTGGCGATATATCGGGTATTTTCATCCCAGATATCAGCTGATATATCGGCCACGTGGCGATATATCAGCACATATCGGTCCAAAATGATATCCGGTAAAATTTACACTTATCGTATCATTTTGAATAAAATACCAGTATATTGACCGATATACCAGTGCTTTCGGTATCACGACATGATTTCCTTAGAAAGAGGAGAATCAGAGATTCACAAGGTAGATGATCCTTGACTGCCACTTGGTTGTGGCGTGTCTTCGTGGTCCACTTACGGAGCATCTCCACGAGTTTCTGGATGCGAGAAGTCTTAAAGGGCTTGGAGGGCTCGCTTTCATCGAAGCGCTCGTCGCGACATGGAGATGTGAATCTACGACGCCTCCGGTTGCCCCTTTGTGGGCGGTGTCCGTCGCACGTGGAGATGATGGATGAGATTCCTCCACGTCAGAGTTCCTCGTTTGGACCTTTCTGAGAATTTCAATCTGGGTGAGGAGCTAATTTTGAACGCGGGTGGCAGCATCTCTCTCCAAAAAAAGCCTCTTCTTCTTGTTCGTCGAGCCGCTTTTGTAGGCGGTCCAACATCTGGAGAAGTTGCTCATCGGCAGGCAACCGGGACCGATGCTTGTTGGCTACTTGCTCGGGAGTAGTCATCGGGGAAGAGGGCCTCTCGTTGATCTGTTGGAGAACGTTTGGATTTGAGGGGTGGGATCGGCGGGATCTGTGCCCCATTGATGATCTTCTTGCCTTTGTAAGCAGCAATTGAGGCAACGGCCTGTGAATTGGCCTTCTTCTGAGGAGCCATTGTTGTTAGCGAGGTTGTTAGGAGGTTTTAAGGGGAAGTATTTGGCGAAGGGAAGAGAACTCAGAGTGTAAACTCTAGCTCTTAATGAAAGCACCAATGTGGTGGGGATTTTCCGCCACAGACAGTTAGACGCTCTTGATTGATAATGCCAAGAACATAGAAGAAAAAGAATATCTATCAGGTCAAGAGCATTGGTGTGGTATCGGCTAAAGAACATCGCGCGTGAGAATAAGTATTCTTGTTTTAAGAAAAAAACGGAGAATACTTGTGAACAATGTGTTTTGATAGTCATCAAAAGCTAACCCCTTCCCCGTTGGAGAAGAAACAGTATTGTAATACCCAGTTCCCGGAATACGTACTTAGTTGCGTATTCAGTTTTTCGATCGTATTTTTCGATTTACTTCTTGTATTTGACCGATTTTAGTTTTAAATATCATTTTCTAATATTTTATATTTTCTAGGATTTTCTGGAATTTTCTCGAATTAAATTGAAAATCTTCAAAACCGGTGTCGACCAGTACCGCTGATCGATTCCCGGATTTTTAATTTACAGACAGATTGGAATTTCTCGAAGAGTCTTTAGACATTTCCTCTTAGAATCATATTTCCTACCTAAATACTTTTTCTGAGGATTTTATGAATTTATGAAAATTCCACCGGAGTCGGTATCGGCCAGTATCCGGGATTTTTAATTTCAAAACGATAAATTATTTCTTCAAACGAATTTCACCATGAGTCTTAGAATATTATTCTTGATTTTTGGTAAATTTTGCGAGTCGTTCCGAGATACTTGATTTCGGGACGATTTCGGTATTTTTCGAAATGTTTTCCGCATCCACGACTCAAACCCGGGAATCAGCCTTTTTCAACAGTTTCACTTTTGAGTCCAAGAAAATATCTTCCTTTTTAATTTCTTTTCCTTTTTCCTTTTTCTTTAATTCCTTTCCTTCCTCCACAAGCCACAACTTTTTCTCCAAAATTCCACCAATTTCTACACACTTCCACCAACTTCAACCACAAATCTCTCTCTCTCTTCCATGGCCGGCCAAGATTGGCCAAGAGAAACACCTCACCCCTTTTATTTACACAAAACCCCCTCCCTAAATTCTTTTTACATCTCCTTCATACTTCATTCAACTATAAAAGGTTTTCTTCCTTCTTTTCTTTTCATTATCTTCATTCTCCACCAAGAAAGCCTTCACCCTCACCAATTCCTCCTTCATCTCCACCACAACCACAACCACTACAACCTCCTACCTCCATCTTCTTCCTCCTTCAACTCCATTAAACCAACTACAAACCACAAACCACCACCAAAGCCTTTACCTTCTCCAAACAACAACCACCACTCCATCATTTTCTTGAAGGCCGGCCACCTCCTTTGGATTGGGGGCCGTGCTTCTTTTCATCATCGGCAAGATCTTAAGGCCGGTACCCTCCTTTTGGATTGGGGCCGAGCTTTCTTCGTCGGTAATATCACCGTAGATCTTTCCGGTAATCGTTCGCGATTATTCCGGTGATCGATTTAGTGATATTCGGCGACAAAGATCATTTCGGACGCGTAAAGCTTCAAGTATCGGTTTTAGGCGAGTAACTTTACTCGCCAAGACATGGACTTATAAACTCATTTTTTATTATTGTTGTATTTTATGTCGTGCGGTGTGGCTGTACTGTTAGACGCGGAGTTACCTCCTGCGTCTAGGCATTTCCTTAACGCGGCCTTCGCGTTATTGTATCGATGCGACGCAAAGCTAAAGCTCGCGTCTGTGTTCTATTGACATGACGCGGAGTTACCTCCTGCGTCTAGGCATTTCCTTAACGCGGCCTTCGCGTTATTGTATCGATGCGACGCAAAGCTAAAGCTCGCGTCTGTGTTCTATTGACATGACGCGGAGTTATACTCACGTCCGCGTTCTCCTCATGCCCTGATCTAAACGCAGGTCACGAGCCTCGCGTTTTGATACCTTCGTGACGCGATTCCCGCGTCTGAGAACCCCGCGTCTGCTACTTTCGCGTCTGTTATGCCCATGTCGATGTTCTTCTTGCATTAACGCGACGCAGAACCCATGTCCGCGTCCGCGTTCACCTCGCGTCCTGACTTGAATGCAGACCTCGCGTTTACGGCACCTTTGCGATGCGAACCCCGCGTCTGCTATTTTCGCGTCTGCTACTCCCAGATGAAATATCACCTCTTGTCATGCTATCTCTTAATACCAAGTATGATACACTTGACTCTTATAATTATCACGATAATGGGAATGATAACCGGACATCATGTTTTATAACTTGATTAAGTGATAGTACGATTGTATTCCTGATATTCCTGACTTGCTCCTGCTCATTCCCGAAATCTGATAATTATCTAAAGAACTCGTAAAATGAGACAACTTGCATCGGGTCGGGGGAAATATGCGGCTATCAATATATGTTCGTGTTTACAGTGGTATTAGGTATGTTGTGCAACTAAACTTTCGGTCTGACCTGTGGGCCTCCAGGGGACCGAGGGGAGTGCTGGCTCCCTCTTCCTGATACCATCATGATAAAGGGCATACATAAGTCCCTCCTGATAGGCCTTGCGGCTGGTTCCGTCACCAAGCAACGGAACACCCTGGACCGTGGTCCCGGGCAAGCACGGGACCCACTGTAAACATAGTTCATTGATACCCCCGCTGGTTTCCAATAACAACCTTGCTTTACTCGGATATGGATCTATGTGCGCTGGGACGCTAGTTCACATAGCTAGATATCAAAGTAAGACAAGTAATAATAATAAAAGACGCTAACTGTGGATCCGTTGTACACGCCTGGATTACGAGGACATGAGATAAAGGTATATAGATGAGGGTTTCCTTGTTTGGATTATTCCTTCGAGGTACTAGTCTCATAGAGCCGTAACCTAAACTTGTACAACGTCTTTTCAACTCTAAATTGTTGTGCTTCCATTACTTGCTGGCTGAATATTTATTATGCTGTTCCAACTCTCCTGCTCTTGTCTCTTTGCCACTCGGCTGTAACCTGATCATTTGTTTGGGAGGTCCTGACTCCCTTGAATTTGTATGTTCAGGTTCCGGAGCTTGGATTGAAGTGGAGCCGTCCACAGAAGATCAAGCTTTCCTTGTTGAGCAGGCCGACTAGTTCGGTTTCTCTCGTGCCAGACTTTTCTCTTCGACTCACGGGATCCTCATCCAACTCGTGAGCATCTTGTGTTCATATTGTAAATCGTACTTTTGGACATGGTTGTGATATAAGACACATGTATTGTGTAATAGTATATCATATCCTGTGATAACTTTGTAATTTGTACTTCTTAAGTTGGCATATGAATGAATACCACGCTTTGTAGTACTCTGATTCTTGCTTGTACTAATGCTTAGCGTATATACGTGAGGGTATTTCTGACCTGCGTATATACGTCGCAGTGACGTCCCCGTACCGTGGGATCGGGGCGTTACAGGTTGGTATCAGAGCCTAGGCTCTCACACATATAGTACAATCAAGTAGCAAATTAATGGAATTTGCAATTGCCAACTACAATGTACAAAGTTATCTAGTCCTTCTTGATTCCTTCCCTTATGTCCTAAAATCCTTCCATTTTTCCAGTTTCCAGTCATCTTTTTACCAACATAAGTATGGATAGAAGGACAAGTCGTAACAACTCTGGACAAGTATCAAATGGAACCATGGGAGAGAATGCTGATATCCTAAGAGTTATCCAGACGATGGTGGAAAATCAGCAACAACAGACAGAACTCTTCCGGCAAGAGTTAGCAGCTCCTAAAGAACAAAGGCCGGGGAACATATCCGACTTTCGACGGTTGCAACCAGCCATTTTTACAGGAGGAGAGAAACCATTGGATGCCGAACAATGGCTGATCGACACCACAGATCTGTTGAACGCAGCCCGAGTCCCAAAAGACAATCAAGTAGAGGTCGCCAAGATTCAACTAAAAGATGTAGCCAGAACCTGGTGGCTAGCTGAAGAAGTAAGACTGGAGAAACCTGTCACCTGGGACCAATTTTCTAAAAGTTTCTATAATAGATTCTTCCCTGCCACAGCTCAGAAGGAAATGGAAGAACAGTTCATCCGACTCCAGCAATGGAACCGGTCTGTGGATGAGTATGCCGCGAGTTCTTGAGACTTAGCCGCTTTGCTCCATATATGGTGACTGATGAAGAGAAGCGGGCAAATAGATTCCAACAAGGCTTACACATGGACATTCAAGTCTTCTTAATGCCCCAACAGCTGAAAACTTATGCCCAAGTCCTCACCATAGCTCGGGAGGTGGAGCGTGGATTGGAGAAGAAGAAATTGAACCTGATAAGGAACCAGGCCATGAAGAGGTCATTCCCACAAATGGGGAGAGGAGGTCCATTCAGAGTAGCAAAAGCTCCAATAGTGAGACGACCATTCCGACCAGCTCCTTTCCAGATGGCCCAACCCCAGATGGCCCAACCAGGTCCTATTTGTCACTTTTGCCTAAAACCAGGTCACTCTCAACAAAATTGCCGTAGGGCAAATGGATTGTGCCTGATATGTGGTTCCCGTGACCATACAATAGAAGTCTGTCCCCATAAAAGAATGGGAATAGCCAATCAAGCCTTGCCAGCACTTCCAGGGCCAAATGGACAGAGGAACCAGGGACCAATGGTTAGGAAAGCTCTTCCCCCTCCTCCACAACAAGCTATTCGCCCAGTCCAAAGAGGAGTTAAGACTGCAGCAGGACGTGGAAGGGGACAAGCTTACAACTTGACTGAAGAAGAGGCCGAGGCTTCTGAAGAAGTGGTAACAGGTAAGATCAGGGTACACTCAAAACCTGTTCTAGCCCTCTTTGATTCATGTGCTTCCCATTGTTACATCTCAGATCATTTTGTTGCCTTACATTCTACACCTGTTAAGTCTTTATACCATCAGTGGGAGATTAGTACAGGGAATGGAGTAGTCGTATCTACTAAAGTTTGTACTGATTGCCCTGTAGAACTATGTAACAGAACATTGGCCATAGATATGCTCGTACTAGATACCAAAGGGTACGACGTAATCTTAGGTATGACCTGGCTCAGCAAATACTATGCAGTTATTGACTGTCGGGAGAAGAGAATTGAGTTCAGAATTCCACGTCAGCCGGAATTTCAATTCAACGGGGAACCCAAGGCTGTCAAGAGAAAGACTCAGATGACTACTGCTGAGATTCAGAAGAAGGGAATACCGGTTTGGGATGAATTCCCAGAAGTGTTTGCTGAAATCTCAGGACTTCCACCTGACAGGATGATTGAGTTCTCCATTGACATTATTCCAGGCACAGTTCCAATATCCAAAGCTCCATACAGAATGGCACCCACTGAGCTAGAAATTCTAAAGAAACAGCTGCAAGAATACTCTGACAAGGGATTAATTAGACCAAGTACTTCACCATGGGGAGCTCCAGTGCTCTTGGCAAACAAAAAGGATGGTGGTAAACGGTTATGTATAGACTATAGAGAATTGAACAAAGTTACCATCAAGAACAAGTATCCCTTACCAAGAATCGATGATCTGTTTGATCAACTTCATGGAGCCCGAGTATTTTCTAAATTAGATTTACAATCGGGTTATCATCAACTAAAAGTAAAGAAAGAAGATATTCCAAAGACGGCATTCAGGACTCGTTATGGCCATTATGAGTTTCTAGTTATGCCTTTCGGAGTCACCAATGCCCCTGCAGTTTTCATGGATTTGATGAACAGAGTGTTCTCGCCATACTTGGATCAGTTCGTAGTTGTCTTTATAGATGACATCTTGATCTATTCAAAGAACAACCGAGAGCATGCAGAACACTTGAGGATAGTATTACAGACTCTCAAACAAGAACAACTTCATGCTAAGCAGAGCAAGTGTGACTTCTGGTTAGACCGTATAGCCTTCCTTGGACACATGATTTCAGAAGAAGGAATTTCAGTTGATCCCAGCAAAATCCAGGCAGTAAAGGACTGGCCAATTCCAAGGACAGTGACTGAAATTAAGAGTTTTATTGGACTAGCCGGATATTACAGACGCTTTGTCCAAGATTTCTCCAAGATTGCAGCCCCGTTAACAAAGCTCACCCGAAAAGGAGAAAAGTATATATGGACAGAGGAATGTACTGCAGCATTTGAGCAATTAAAGAAAAGGCTCATTACAGCTCCAATCTTGAGAACTCCCTCAGGAAGAGGAGGGATGGTTATACATAGTGATGCATCCGGAAAAGGCCTGGGGTGTGTACTAATGCAACATGATCATGTCATAGCTTATGCATCCAGGCAACTGAAGCCTCATGAGCAAAATTACCCAACTCATGACTTAGAGCTGGCAGCAGTAATATTCGCATTAAAGATCTGGAGGCATTATCTTCTGGGAGACAAGGTGTTAATCTACACGGATCACAAGAGTCTTAAGTATATTTTCACGCAGAAAGAATTAAACATGAGACAGAGACGGTGGCTTGAATTGATGGCGGACTATGATATCGACTTACAATATCATCCGGGCAAGATCAATACAGTACCAGATGCATTGAGCAGGAAGCCAGGAAATAGAATGCTAGTCCAAATTACTCAACAGAAAGAGTTAATTCAGGACATCATAAAATTGGACTTAATGTTAGTACAAGGAACTGATAAGGTAGGACAGTTAATGACCTTTCAGATTCAATCGGCATTGCTAAATGAGATTAAAGAAGCCCAAAAGAAAGACCCCAGATTACAGAAATTCAGAGCTCAAGTAGAAGCTGGATTGAGAACAGATATCCATATTCATACGGATGATGCACTATACTTTGGTAACAGAATTTGTGTTCCCCAAGGAGAAGTTCGACAGAAAATTCTAGCAGAAGCACACAGTTCAGCTTATTCCATACACCCAGGGGGAACTAAAATGTATCAAGATATAAAGAAACAGTTTTGGTGGAATGCTATGAAAAGAGAGATAGCCCAGTATGTAGCCAAGTGCTTAGTTTGTCAGCAGATAAAGATAGAACATCAAAGAACAGCTGGACTTCTACAACCCTTACCGATACCCGAATGGAAGTGGGAACATATCACTATGGATTTTGTCACGGCACTACCTCGCAGTCCTAAGGGTAATAATGCAGTTTGGGTAATCATTGATCGCCTCACAAAATCAGCTCACTTCATACCATTCAGGGTAGGTCAAACAACAGAAGTCCTGGCAGACAAATACATGAAGGAAATAGTTCGTCTACATGGAGTTCTGGTTAGCATCGTATCAGATAGAGACACAAGATTCCGATCGCATTTCTGGGAAAGTCTCCAACAAAGTCTAGGAACTCGTCTGAAATTCAGTACTTCATATCACCCCCAGACAGACGGACAATCTGAACGGACTATCCAAATTCTTGAAGACATGCTAAGAGCCTGCATGATTGAATTCAAGGGATCATGGGAAGACTATCTTCATCTGGCAGAATTCTCTTATAATAACAGTTATCAGGCCAGTATCAAGATGGCACCGTTTGAGGCATTATATGGCAGAAAATGTAGATCACCAATTTGTTGGGACGAAGTCGGTGAGAGGAGACTTTGGGACCAGAGATCCTAATTCAGACAACAGACAAAGTTCGAATCATTAGAGATCACCTCCGGGCAGCACAGAGCCGACAGAAAAGTTGGGCTGACACAAAGAGAAGACCATTGGAATTTAGAACAGGTGACCATGTGTTTTTAAAGATATCACCCACCAAAGGGGTAATCTGGTTCGGTACTCGTGGAAAGCTTAGCCCAAGATACATCGGCCCATTCGAAATTTTGGATCGTGTGGGAGATGTGTCCTACCGATTGGCATTACCTCCATCTTTAGACGGAGTACACAATGTATTCCACGTATCACAGTTGAGGAAGTATGTCAAGGATGAGAATCATATTCTAGATCACTCCGAACTGGAACTACAACCAGATCTGTCCTATCAAGAGCAACCGATGGCCATTTTGGATAAAAGTGTTAAGACCTTGAAGAATAAGGCAATACCATTAGTGTTGGTTTCTTGGAATAGGCATGTGCCAGGAGAGGCCACATGGGAACGAGAGGATGTTATCCGTGAACGTTATCCTCAACTATTCATAACTTAAGTTGGTAAAATTCCTTCTCTCTATCCTTCTCTACCGTCACCTTCCCCTTCCTGAAATTTCGAGGACGAAATTTTTTGTAAGGTGGATGGATTGTAATACCCAGTTCCCGGAATACGTACTTAGTTGCGTATTCAGTTTTTCGATCGTATTTTTCGATTTACTTCTTGTATTTGACCGATTTTAGTTTTAAATATCATTTTCTAATATTTTATATTTTCTAGGATTTTCTGGAATTTTCTCGAATTAAATTGAAAATCTTCAAAACCGGTGTCGACCAGTACCGCTGATCGATTCCCGGATTTTTAATTTACAGACAGATTGGAATTTCTCGAAGAGTCTTTAGACATTTCCTCTTAGAATCATATTTCCTACCTAAATACTTTTTCTGAGGATTTTATGAATTTATGAAAATTCCACCGGAGTCGGTATCGGCCAGTATCCGGGATTTTTAATTTCAAAACGATAAATTATTTCTTCAAACGAATTTCACCATGAGTCTTAGAATATTATTCTTGATTTTTGGTAAATTTTGCGAGTCGTTCCGAGATACTTGATTTCGGGACGATTTCGGTATTTTTCGAAATGTTTTCCGCATCCACGACTCAAACCCGGGAATCAGCCTTTTTCAACAGTTTCACTTTTGAGTCCAAGAAAATATCTTCCTTTTTAATTTCTTTTCCTTTTTCCTTTTTCTTTAATTCCTTTCCTTCCTCCACAAGCCACAACTTTTTCTCCAAAATTCCACCAATTTCTACACACTTCCACCAACTTCAACCACAAATCTCTCTCTCTCTCTCTCTTCCATGGCCGGCCAAGATTGGCCAAGAGAAACACCTCACCCCTTTTATTTACACAAAACCCCCTCCCTAAATTCTTTTTACATCTCCTTCATACTTCATTCAACTATAAAAGGTTTTCTTCCTTCTTTTCTTTTCATTATCTTCATTCTCCACCAAGAAAGCCTTCACCCTCACCAATTCCTCCTTCATCTCCACCACAACCACAACCACTACAACCTCCTACCTCCATCTTCTTCCTCCTTCAACTCCATTAAACCAACTACAAACCACAAACCACCACCAAAGCCTTTACCTTCTCCAAACAACAACCACCACTCCATCATTTTCTTGAAGGCCGGCCACCTCCTTTGGATTGGGGGCCGCGCTTCTTTTCATCATCGGCAAGACCTTAAGGCCGGTACCCTCTTTTGGATTGGGGCCGAGCTTTCTTCGTCGGTAATATCACCGTAGATCTTTCCGGTAATCGTTCGCGATTATTCCGGTGATCGATTTAGTGATATTCGGCGACAAAGATCATTTCGGACGCGTAAAGCTTCAAGTATCGGTTTTAGGCGAGTAACTTTACTCGCCAAGACATGGACTTATAAACTCATTTTTTATTATTGTTGTATTTTATGTCGTGCGGTGTGGCTGTACTGTTAGACGCGGAGTTACCTCCTGCGTCTAGGCATTTCCTTAACGCGGCCTTCGCGTTATTGTATCGATGCGACGCAAAGCTAAAGCTCGCGTCTGTGTTCTATTGACATGACGCGGAGTTACCTCCTGCGTCTAGGCATTTCCTTAACGCGGCCTTCGCGTTATTGTATCGATGCGACGTAAAGCTAAAGCTCGCGTCTGTGTTCTATTGACATGACGCGGAGTTATACTCACGTCCGCGTTCTCCTCATGCCCTGATCTAAACGCAGGTCACGAGCCTCGCGTTTTGATACCTTCGTGACGCGATTCCCGCGTCTGAGAACCCCGCGTCTGCTACTTTCGCGTCTGTTATGCCCATGTCGATGTTCTTCTTGCATTAACGCGACGCAGAACCCATGTCCGCGTCCGCGTTCACCTCGCGTCCTGACTTGAATGCAGACCTCGCGTTTACGGCACCTTTGCGATGCGAACCCCGCGTCTGCTATTTTCGCGTCTGCTACTCCCAGATGAAATATCACCTCTTGTCATGCTATCTCTTAATACCAAGTATGATACACTTGACTCTTATAATTATCACGATAATGGGAATGATAACCGGACATCATGTTTTATAACTTGATTAAGTGATAGTACGATTGTATTCCTGATATTCCTGACTTGCTCCTGCTCATTCCCGAAATCTGATAATTATCTAAAGAACTCGTAAAATGAGACAACTTGCATCGGGTCGGGGGAAATATGCGGCTATCAATATATGTTCGTGTTTACAGTGGTATTAGGTATGTTGTGCAACTAAACTTCCGGTCTGACCTGTGGGCCTCCAGGGGACCGAGGGGAGTGCTGGCTCCCTCTTCCTGATACCATCATGATAAAGGGCATACATAAGTCCCTCCTGATAGGCCTTGCGACTGGTTCCGTCACCAAGCAACGGAACACCCTGGACCGTGGTCCCGGGCAAGCACGGGACCCACTGTAAACATAGTTCATTGATACCCCCGCTGGTTTCCAATAACAACCTTGCTTTACTCGGATATGGATCTATGTGCGCTGGGACGCTAGTTCACATAGCTAGATATCAAAGTAAGACAAGTAATAATAATAAAAGACGCTAACTGTGGATCCGTTGTACACGCCTGGATTACGAGGACATGAGATAAAGGTATATAGATGAGGGTTTCCTTGTTTGGATTATTCCTTCGAGGTACTAGTCTCATAGAGCCGTAACCTAAACTTGTACAACGTCTTTTCAACTCTAAATTGTTGTGCTTCCATTACTTGCTGGCTGAATATTTATTATGCTGTTCCAACTCTCCTGCTCTTGTCTCTTTGCCACTCGGCTGTAACCTGATCATTTGTTTGGGAGGTCCTGACTCCCTTGAATTTGTATGTTCAGGTTCCGGAGCTTGGATTGAAGTGGAGCCGTCCACAGAAGATCAAGCTTTCCTTGTTGAGCAGGCCGACTAGTTCGGTTTCTCTCGTGCCAGACTTTTCTCTTCGACTCACGGGATCCTCATCCAACTCGTGAGCATCTTGTGTTCATATTGTAAATCGTACTTTTGGACATGGTTGTGATATAAGACACATGTATTGTGTAATAGTATATCATATCCTGTGATAACTTTGTAATTTGTACTTCTTAAGTTGGCATATGAATGAATACCACGCTTTGTAGTACTCTGATTCTTGCTTGTACTAATGCTTAGCGTATATACGTGAGGGTATTTCTGACCTGCGTATATACGTCGCAGTGACGTCCCCGTACCGTGGGATCGGGGCGTTACAAGTATAAATACCTTGTGAGCTGTTTATACACACGCAATTATTTCGGATCAAGGTTTACATGTTGCAACTGCACGATTGACACGTTGCAATTTTATTATAACTGTCCGGATCGCGCTGCTTGATTGTTAGGATAGCCACACAGAAATATCCGCCACTATCCATAACAACCCACATTGATGCAGGGGCATTGTAAAGTTTTGAACGTGGGGATGATCTGACAGCATGACTGGATTCACGAATCGCGAGAATCGTGCTGTCAAGCTGTAACCAATGCAGGAGTGCCAGCCTTCGGAGGGGTCTTCATGTCGGAGTCTGGAGTAGTTCGTGAGATGGTCTTTGCACCGATGACTGTAATTTTCAAAGAACTGTAGAGCTCTAAGTTGAGGTTCCGGAAAAGTGGCGCCGGAGTGATATGGCCTCCGGGGCAAGACCTGAAGCTCTCTCTTTGGGCCCATGTTGGGCCTGCAGGCATGTTGGGCATGCCGGTGGAAAGGTAATTTGGCCGCTTAGGACGATACTGGGCGGCAGGACACATGGTGTTATCTCAAAATGCATCGAAAATCGACCACTGCAAAAGGCATGAAGGATGGTGATGTCTTATGTCTTGTGCTCTTTTCTCCTTCTGCATCTTGAACCAACACGCCATGAGCAAACTTGATGCATTGCACGTGTTACAGAAAATTAGCCATTAATGTGCACAGATTTTAGCAAGAAGAATCCTGATGACATTAAGCGGAATATCATTTGTTAGTTTCAAGTTTGCTTGCTACATTTTAAGCCACAACCAATCAACCTAAACAGTTGGGTAATGTGGTTATCTGATATGGTATCAGACCACTGAGTTCAAGAGCACTAGTTTCAAGATGTCTTGAATTTGAGTCCCGTACTTTGCAATTTAAATATGTTGTTTACCCTTAGTTCTGCCTTTCTAAACTGATTCATGTTTGCACCGGAGGCCTTTCCACATGACCAAAAGGCCCACTATGGGAAGGTTCTAGTTTACTTGATATAATTAGGCTACAACTTATTTCAACATAAGCTTTTGGGTAAAGTGGTTAATGATCACTAAACAAGACAATAGGATTCAAGGGTGGATCATGGAAAGCTGCAAAAAGATAGCATGTGAAACTGTATATTTCAAGGTTGCTATCGTTTGTAGACCATTGATATGATATGAAAAGAAATAGGTTCTGACCGACCTCATCCTAAAGATGAAGGCATCCCAGAAAGATGTGTCCAGGAGGAAGGGAGGACTCTGCATGTTATATGAATCAAGAGGGAGGAACTATAATAAGATGTCTAACTTATAGTTTGAGCAACTTAGAAACCCTTCAGGAGTGACGAGGGGGAAAAAAAAAAAAAAAGAAACGTGCACCAACAGAGCTCGTACTAAAGGATCAAAGCAAGTTTGGCTTGGAAGATATGGCTTGTACTTATGTTTTTAATTGTTATTCTTCTAGTTCTCATTAAATGGACATCTGAATCTACTTTATATTTGGATACATTTAGACGGATTCATATATGAATATCTATCATGTGGATATAAAGTATAAAACAGATATCTAAATGGCTATCCATTTATAATCAGAGCGGATTCAGATAGTAGAGGATCCACTCCTTGAAATATCCGCTCTGCATGCTTCCACATATTACACAATTTTCGACACATATATATTCCGGATATATGTCAACATTTATATAGTTACTAATTTTACTTAATCATAATTATATTTAACAAACAACTTGTCACAATAATATTATTTACTATAAACAAGTATTCTGGTAGCTAACTGATGGGGGACGAACTCTAGGAAATCTCAACCTAGGGTTTCTCTCCCAAGATAGGGTTTGGGAATCTCTCCCTAGGGTTTCTCACCCGAAGCACACAGGCTACTAAAAATGCTCATACAACAATTTTTTATTATCCATCATTAATTGAAAATAACAATACTAGTCTTGGCCTTAAATAGGCCTACATCAACGGAAAGATCCCATCACAACCGATATGAGACAAAACCAACCAAGAATAATAACCAACTAAAACAAACTACAATAAGATAAGATAAGCCAACAACTAAATCAAACAAATACTACTAGATGTCCCCATCATTCCCTCGGGGTTGGGGAAAACTCGACCCTGTCGAGTGCAGATCTCAACTCTCAATCGGGCCATGGTGGTGGCCGTGGACCCAGCAGATGTGCATCAAGGCTGAACAAGGCGGTGTAGGTGAGACTGGCTTCTGTGACTGATTTATTATAAAGGATGACAACTCAAGCAATGCGCAGGTAACAAAAACAGGCACATCCTCCAGAATGAGAACTGAATCAACTATACTTCGCACTATGAATAGTCTGACCTCCTGTAACTCGGTCTCCTGTAGGAAGATCTGCAAAGGATCGTACAAGTCCGGCGATCTTTGGGACACTGGAACCCTCATAGCTGGTGTGGATGTCACTAGCTCCATGGCAAGCTCCGCTGATAGATCTACTGAGTTCTTTACAAGAGGAAGAGGCTCTTCTATCTTTGGTTCTGGTTCGGGTTCATCAACAACTACTGGCTCGGGCCCTATCTTAGCTGCATTATCTTGTTCTGTCTCGTGCTCCAACTCAGCAACAACTTCTGACCCTGCCTCCTCGAGAACGACAGGCTCGACAAGGTCTGAAGGCTCTGGATCTGTGTCCCTCTTTGCAGCCTGACTTGCTGCAAGTTTTTCTACGGCCACCCGAATCTTAGTGCAGAGATCTGTGATTGACCAGCTCTCGGGCTCTTGCTCAACATTAGGCTCTTTATAGTCTGACTCAGATGAAGAAATGGGTAGAGCATAACGAGCGCGAAGAAAGTCTTGCAAGAGAAACCAATATCGACATAACTTATGATTGTTCTCTACCCAATAATATGGCTCTCCCACCAACTTCATTCGGGTATAAAGACACTTTTGCTCAGATGTCAGAGAAAAATAATTGAAGAAAGTTTCAAGATTGCTCTCCCAGTCTTCATAACCGTAACGGTCATAAAAACCACGAAAAGTCGGGACAGCCGCATACATTTTCCATTCAACTTCCTTTGGATCACCATTAGTATGAATATATTAACCACAAAAATAAAATCCCATAAGGAAAATTTCAGTGCATAAGCTCAAAAATTACCCAAGAATCTCAAAGGCTCGAACTGGACCCAAATCGGACTGTTGTAGGACTTATAGCAGCATCAAACAGGGATTGTGGAGGTCTTCTCTGCTGCTTGAATGTTGCGAAAATCTATCTAGTAGCTCCGGGGCTCTGTCACGAACCCAATGCTTCAAACAGAGCTCAAAACGGACTCCGAACGGGCAAGCTTTGGGTTTTTTTTTTGTGGGAGAGAGATTTACCAGAACTGGGGGGTTTACTGTTCACGTGAACAGTAATCGGGTGGTACTGTTCACGTGAACAGTAATCGGGGGTACTGTTCACACGAACAGCATCGGGTTACTGTTCACGTGAACAGTAATCGGGCGATTACTGTTCACGGAACAGTAATCTCAAAAAAAAAAGTTCCTCTCTTTTTCCAGATCTAGGGTTTTTTTTTTCTTTTTTTTTTTTTTTTCCAAGAACTAGGGTTTTGGGAATTTGTGGAAGTTTTGGTGGAGGAAAAAAAAAGATTTTTGTGGAAGCTAGGGTTTTGTGAAAGAAGTGAAAAAGATCAGGATTTAGCTCTGATACCAAAATGATGGGGGACGAACTCTAGGAAATCTCAACCTAGGGTTTCTCTCCCAAGATAGGGTTTGGGAATCTCTCTCTAGGGTTTCTCACCCGAAGCACACAGGCTACTAAAAATGCTCATACAACAATTTTTTATTATCCATCATTAATTGAAAATAACAATACTAGTCTTGGCCTTAAATAGGCCTACATCAACGGAAAGATCCCATCACAACCGATATGGGATAAAACCAACCAACAATAATAACCAATTAAAATAAACTACAATAAGATAAGATAAGCCAACAACTAAATCAAACAAATACTATTAGATGTCCCCATCACTAACAAATATTCAGATAGTGAATATTTTCTTATTCGAATACACTGTGACTGTGTAATCAAATTCAGATGAGATCTGAATTCGTTTAATATTTCACAGGTTTCATATTCAGATGAGATCTGAATTTGATCCTTTTGGGTAGCAGATCAAATTCGTACATTAGTCTTATTAATTGGAGTCGGGTAAGGATTTCACAATATCCGCTTGTGTCCTTTCCATTTAAGTGCTGCAATTTGATATTGCTAATTGATTTATTTATTTATTTTGGATAGATATCACTCTGTGAGCTACAACAATGCATGGATGCTTCACAGAGATCTAGAAATATGAGATATGTCCTTTCCATTTAAGTGCTGCAATTTGATATTGTTGATTGATTGATTTATTTATTTTGGTTTGATGTCACTCTGTGAGCTACAACAATGCATGGACGCTTCACAGAGATATAGCAATATGAGACATGTCTTGGATGCATGGATACTCCAAGACTGGGTGGAAAATTCTTGTATATGCTTCAAGATGTATCTTAAATTTTATTATGTGATCCAGACAAATCACACACACATCCACACACAGATATATGTGCGTGCATGTGTGTGCGTGTGTGTGTGTGTGTGAAACAAAAGAGGTTAATTGATACATAATTTATGATTCAATTCAATCAATGGTTACAGTTACACAGTTTTAAGCCTTTTTTCTTGGCAATTGAAGAAGGATTGAGCAAATAAAAGTTTTTTAAACAAAGGGGCATTTGTTGGGAAGAAATATGAAATGGGAACAGGAAAGTGAATGATATACTGATTCCATGCCCATTGGACTTGAGGTGCTTTGAAATGTTTCTCTCATTATGTTAGAAGGATATAAGTTAGTTCACAAGTGAGTAAAAATTACCCCTCAAGTGGTAAGCATCCAAAACAAACATGTTCTCTTCAGTCAGTGCTATTATGCAAAATGTATACGGACAACAAACATCTACTATGCTGATTGGTATCATTGCACATGTCCAGATATCTCAAACAAGTTTCCCCATGTTATCCACAATTGAAGATGCCCCTAACGTCGTACTAGTGCACTCATTTTTTATCATTTCATGCAGCTGATTGTTGCTGATTCATCTCGACGTCCTTAACTTTGCTACTTGTTTTGGGACCAGTTTCTTAGGTGCTCGACATTCTGACCCACAAAGCTTGGCTAGTCACACAGTCATCTAATTAAATCTTCCCATCAACTTTATGGGGCACATAATATTTGATAATCACCTTCTCCACTTTAACCATCCTGATTTTTTTCTGTATGATTGGGCAGATCATTTGGTCCTTGAATGCTATTCTGATGATTTGTCTCTACAGGCACTTTGTTCCAAACCTCACAATTGGAGCTCCAGTTATTGAGAGTTTGCGCAAGCACACAAAGTAACAACCTAAACTTTACCTTTTGCCTTGACCCCATTAATATCAATCCCATGGATATTTACCTGTCATATTTGGTCTGATGCTTTCATTGTTTTCTAGGGCATATTTGGACTGTCATCTTATGGTTACAAATCCTTTAGACTATGTGGAACCATTAAGTAAGGCTGGTGCTTCAGGTTTCACATTTCACGTTGAAGTGTCAAAAGGTAGATGCAGACATCTCTTCAGCTGTTTATCGGTTCCTTATAAGTCAAAACATTTTATCTGTTTGTATGGTGTGTATTTTGTACCTGTTATACTGTATCTTTTTATTCCCTGGAGTAGAAAACCTCTTACCCGTTTCCTTCTTTCAATTAACAAAACCAAACATAATTTGTAGAAAACTGGCAAGAACTAATCCATAGAATCAAGACAAGGGGCATGCGAGCTGGTGTAGCACTGAAGCCTGGAACTCCAGTTGAAGAAGTTTATCCGTTGGTGAGCTCTGCTACTTGCCTTTTATAGACTTCCAGAGTAGACTCTAAGATATTGCTTAATATGTTGAAAGTTTGGAACTAATATAAAATCTATTACTGCACTCAAGTGGGGAATAAAGATTTTACTTGTAGCATTTACGAAATCCAGATGTGAGAATACATAATGATACAATGAATATTTGTAATGGATTTGAATCTAGGATATTTTAGACCTTGAGTATTGGACCAGCTGGTTAGATGAAACTGCCGTTGAAAATTTCATTAGAGGTTTATTATATACTATTATGTCATGCAATAAATGTTATTCACTAGTGCCCATAATTTCCACATATGGTATTTGAAGTCTGCTTTTATTGCGGTTTACTAGTCTCTATAACTTTTTAGTTATGTTGCAGCCGTGTGTTGATACAAGTATAAAAGCTTTCCGGTGAGAGGGAGGACATGCATGACTTATGTACATGTGATGGATCTAACTTACTTCTGGCTTTTAGAATAAAAGAAAAATGCCTTGGGTAAAACAACTTATGTACAAGTGGAACATGGTTGTATATTGTTACACACTTCAAAAATTTATGTTATTGTCGTACGTATATATATTGAACTCATCTAATCTGAAGTAAATTCTTGGGTGGCATATGCTTTATGGATGTGGTTTCCACACCAGTATATTGCCTTGGTCTGAACAAATTTGTCAACTGGGTCTGGGTAATAGCTTCCCTTGGATAAGTTACTTCCAACAGCAACATTGAAGTTCTTCACACTTGAAAAAGTGAAAACAGTGACTTGATTTGTTTTGACCTCACACTTGTAGTTTGATTTCCATCTGTCATTGGCCCCCCTTTGTTTTGAATGAGCACATGGGATTGTTTTGTTAGACATATGATATTAAATCCAATTTGAAATGTGAAAAATTCTCTTTCGGTTCCTGCCAGGTTGAATACAGTGATCCTGTAGAGATGGTCCTTGTGATGACAGTGGAACCCGGATTTGGAGGTCAGAAGTTCATGCCAGAAATGATGGATAAGGTATACAAGCTTTATTATAATGTTATCCAGGCACTTCCAAATTTAGATTTCTAGACAAGTTTGACAGGCTTGAACATTTTAAGGCACTCAATGGCGATCTGGTGATAAAGATCCAAAACATGATGATATCATAATCTATTGCAATGCTTTGAAACTTGGTACATGCCGAAGGTTTCAAGGCTAGATTTGCTTCAAGGAAAGGTCTAATTAGTTATATCAAATTATGCTGTAGTTATTTCTGCTAATTGCTTTTCAAACACTGGATCCAATTATATTCATAAAAGATTTATGAGATGACATATGCTCTGTTGCATCAATTGTCAAAGTTTCTGGGAAGATCGTGTCTGGTTCTTTCTAGTTAAGACTCTGGATATACATGTCATGTTGCCAATTAACACAAACTTGCCTGTTATAGCTGTTGTAATTGAATGAATCTCTTTGCTCATCAGGTACGGGCATTGAGAAAGAAGTACCCATCGCTTGATATAGAGGTAAGACAATCCATTTGTCATCACTAAATTAACTAATATTGTCCCTTTCATTAAATAATTGCATCTTAGTTTGCTTCTCTTCTACAAATATTAAACTGAAAACTGGATTAGATAATCGTTGATAATTAATTACTGTCTTGTGAGTTTCTGGTATTCTTTGGTTGGGTTTGGTGGGGATTATTCTCTTGTATGCTGCCCCATTTTTGCCAGGTCTAAATCACATGTTTGATCTCTGTTCAGATGAAGATTAGATTTGGACCACGTGATATTTAGATCTGATGCAGAACTGCTAGTGATTACAACATTATTAGGCTTTAATTAATGTGATTCTGACTGGATTCCTTTTTATTGACCCAATTAATATTATCATTTCATCTTGTTCATGCAGGTGGATGGTGGTTTGGGCCCGTCAACCATTAATATGGCAGCTTCAGCTGGAGCAAACTGTATTGTTGCTGGAAGTTCAGTATTCGGAGCTGCAGAACCGGCACAAGTTATTTCCAATCTGAGGGGTAGTGTTGAAGCAGCTCATTAAACAGTTAATATTATTTCACTAGCTAAAAGAGCAGTCCTTTGAACGGGATCCAAACTCTTACTATATTGCTGTGAGGGATACTAAAAAAACGCGTACTATATTGCTTTAACGTTGTCAAGTGGGGTTTCACAGATTTGAGAGAAGCCAGTATATGAAAACTTAAGGGTTCAGCTGCGGTTTTAGTTGCAGGCTTGCAGCAACTTATCATATGACTCAACTTCGCATTGTTTGATGGGAGTAAGGAGGGGTAACTTTGTTTTTTTAATTGTTTGTTTGTTTTTTAATGATCTTTTGCGGTGGTATATCACACAACATATGCATGTGGTCATTTTTGTTATCGGTCTAAACTGCATGATATTCAGGAAACACTAAAGCATGCGAGGCCTCATGTATGTTGTATTGTATGGCTGGAGATGGTTAGGACATTATTTTCTCCACACAAAGAAGTGGTGATGTGATCTTTATAATAATATAATCCAAACTTCATTGCTTCTCTACCTTCCATATCAAGCATTGCTTTTTATCTAAATTGAATTTTTTATTTTCTAAATAGCTTGAATTTTTATTCTTAATAGCATATTTAAATGTTGGAGGAAACTAAAAGTAAGAGAAAATAAACGGCGCCACTGATCAATATACTGTCATATTTTGAGAGATTTCTTACTTTTTGTTCAACAATATTTGACTCTCATTGAGGGTATTTTTTTAATATATTATGATCAAATAAATAAATTTGAAAAAGTAATGTTTTCTTTGAATTGAAATAATAGCATTTAGGCATTAGGGGCACTGATATAAGTAAAGGCGCAGATTTTGAGAAAAGCAAACACTTTAGAGTGCTTCTAAAATATCTACACTTCAGAGTGTTTTTAAAATATCTTAGTCGTTTATAAGTTAAAGTTAATTTTTCTCTTTATGGAAACACTTTACGGGGGGCGAGAAAATTTTTTAGACTGCAAAGAATATCAAGGTGTCTAGTAGATTCATTATGTTGTTACAGTTTGTTATTTTAACTAACAAGAAATATATAATACAAAACATGAACTATTCGTGAAATACAACACAGCCTTGATTATTCATGATTTTATTAACTAATTGGAAAACATTGTTTTAGACTATTTGTAAAATTGTGCATACGATTTCAATTTTTTTTTGAGAAGAGCATATGACTAATTATTACACGGTTTCATTAACTACTAATAAAACATTGTGTGTAAAACATCAACGATAGTCTAAGCTAAGGCTGATTAAAATTCATTCCCATATGGTTTCAGTAACTCTCCAGTGAATTTCAGTAAGAATAAGTTTTTACTAGAACTGATCAAACTTTACTCTTACATGGTTTCATTAACTATCTATTGAATATCGGTAAGAACAAGTTTCATCGATCAGTAATAATAATTCAGGCATGTACAAGGCTGAAACTCACTCATACAAGTTACAGAGAGAAATTTTGTTAATTGGTACTAATATTAGATTTAATTTCAAAAGAAAACCCTAAACTAATCAATAAATTAAAAAAACTCCCTCTGTTTTGTTATCGTTAACCCTTCTAATGTTTAAAGTTTTTATCACATTGATATTCTGTCAATTTTTTTAAATGTCACATGATGTGAAATTTATTTTCTTATGAGCAGAATACACCTTTCTTCTACCTCTTGCAATGATGAATAATAGGATAGAGTTCTTTCCATTATCTTTTATATTACAATCAGGAAGAAAATAGAAGAGAATTTTGGCACAAATATGATGAGCAATGGCTTAGGATTATTCCTTTTTTCATTTTTAGTATCATGAGCTTCAGTTAGAATAGCTAGTTAATAAGTTTGAAAATCCTAATAGATTAATAAAACTTCTCCTGTTTTATAATTTTCTTAAATTGTTGTTTGCAAGATGACTCATTCAAATGATCATTAAGTTGCAACACTTCTTTCCAATGGGTTATAGAAAAGTGTGATTTTTCTTTCTCAAGAATAAGGAAAAAAAAAATTTAAATTTCACGCAAAATCATAAGGAAAATTTATATAAGCCCCTGTTCTTTAATTTCGTGTGAAAAAGCCTTCATACACACTTTTTATTTGACTAAGCTTTTCACATATATATTGGGTACTTTTATGATAGTGCACTTTGTAAAATACCATTATTGTCCTTCATTGAGTGCCTTATGCTGGCAGTTGGAATGATGTGACGTCAGTGGGGCGCATATATGCTACATTTATGTAACCCATGTACAGATCATATACTGAAAGTAATCGCCTTATGAATTGTTCATCTTCTTTTTTTTTTCCCACCTTTAACTCACATGTCCACCTTTGGACTAATTTTTGATATTGGAGTAGAAAATGTGAAATCTGACAAGATTTTTTTTGTGCGGCTACATTAAATGCATCTTTGTGTCAAATTAAATAGATTAGCAATGGAGTGGACAATATTTAGCAAAATTTCTTATTTAATATATGAGAAAATATATTGAAAAATGATTGTTTTTTGGATGGAGCAATTAGAGGATAGTTTTCTAATTTAGTGACAAATAAAATATTTTAGGAACCTTATTAGTCTTAGTCTTCTCGATTTCTCTCTCTTAAACTATGTTGCTCTTTATACATATTGTGGACAAATGGTTCAAATTGTACTCTCAGTTATTGGATTATTTCAGATATATTATTCACATTCAGTCATAAAATATCTTTCACATTCAGTCATAAAATATCTACCCCTGCATGTAACGTGTCTACACAGAGGTAAAATAATCCACTATAGGAATAAAATGTCTATCTTTACATGCAATATGTCCCTTTTTAAATAAGTATGTCAATCTTTACATGAAACCGTCTACCTCTAAGCATATTTTGTCCACGTATACATGTAATATGTCCACCTTCACTAATTTATTCTTTTTCTATATTTTGTGGTAATTGCTTCTATTTCTGCAAGGTAAGGAGGTCAAGAAGAGAAAGGACCTTCGTTTCATGTCTTGGATTAGTCTTTATTATGAGTTTATGGAGGAAATTGTCATCCATATCAGAGACGTCATTGAAATATGTTAAATAGCAATCCATTTTGCTATCTTTGGGTCAAACAATGAAGATGGTCATAAAGAATATATGTTAATACTGTAGCCCTCTTCGGCTCAATTCCAATAATTTTTTTCATTGCAAATGTTGTGGTGTGGTTGTTGGAGAATATATAGTCTCCAAGTATAGACTTTATCTTTGTTGTGCTTGTACTCAACTATCTGTTCCTATCATTCTTCACAAACACTACATAAATTTCTTTGCAATTGAGTAGTAAATCAACGTAAATATAATTCATTTGGCATTCTTGAATCGTTGACTCACACCAGCTATTATATCATGTCACCATGAAGGGACACACAGTGCATTATTAATCATTTCCTTTGAATCCCATAACTCTTCACGCTAGGGTTGCTGGCTTGGTAGTGTACGAACATCCAGCTTTTGAGATTACTTAGAAATAAATCCTATCGCACTGCATAAACAAACAAATAAACATAATCAGTTGAAACTGGATAATATATGGCTCAATGTGGACATATTCGAATAAAGGTAATCAGGGTGAGATAAAAGGTAGTCATATTTAGATAAATATGGACACAATCTAAATAGAAGTGGTTAGAGTGAGTTAAACGGAGACACATTTACCTAAAGATAGACACATTGCTATACACGTGGACAGATTCATATATAGTTGGGATAACTAAGACTAATGAGAAAAGCAGACTATTGAACATAAGGGTGAACAACTTGCTTACTTTTGATTGGCTTCGGTGGCAGGTTGAGAGGTTGGAGCCACACCAATGCTAGCATACATGTGGACCACTCGCGACTTATACGAATGACAAACTTGAAACATGTACTCTAATTTTTGTTGTTGATGATGGACAAAATAATATTCCGCCCCTGTGAAAATTTGTACCTTAAATTTAGGTTAAGAAAGAAAGCTCGAGTGACGTACAAACTTCATTTTTGAGAGATTCAAGGGATAGTTTGGCCCATATTCAACCGGATCACTATTGCGTGATCATTGTTACCAGAGACTAAATACATTAAAAAAATCATCTTTGGCCATGTTCTCTTAAGACCAAATGGATAAGAAAGAGGAAGAATTGGGGAAAAAAATAAGAGGAAGAGGAAGAAAAATAAAAACAAAAAAAAAGAGAGGAAGATAAGGCAAAAAGAAGGAGAATAGATAATCCTGGCCAATTAATTTGGAGGCAAATAACCCACTCTATCTTCAATTTCCCTCCAAATTGCTCTCTATACACATTTTTCTCCATTGATTTATCAATCAAAATATTCAAAAACCCTAAAAGGTGTCCACTCTAGTGATAAGTTGTAATATTTTGGGTACACGAGTGCATTTAATGTAACTGCAAAAGGTGATTTACTTCAGATTTTGCACTATGTCAGAAATCAGTTGAAGGTGAATACAAACGCACAAAGGTAGACATCTTATTCGAATGTGAACACAAACGCATAAAGATAGATAGTTTACTCTACTGTCACTATACAACGTGCAAGAAGAAATAATTGTGACACACGTACCCGATCCTGATGCAACAGGACGGAGCCCCACACACAAAGGGCAATATAGGGAGTAACAAAATACATACTACCTCTTATGCAATAAAGGTAGAGACAAGGACTTTGTGAAACTCAAAACTAATACTGTGAGCTTTTTCACGTAAAATTAAAGTACATGGGCTTTTTCGAACTTGGAAAATAAGGTAGGGTCTTATACACTTTTTTTCCAAAATCATAACTATGGTGAAATTCTCCAATTAGAAACTCTTGGGGACACAAATCACCAATGCAAAACTAATTATAAAAATTTGACCTCAAATAGAAAGATCTCTCTCTACGAGATTTGGATTTTAAATGGAAGAAGAACAAGAAGAAAGAGGAAGAAAGAAGACGAAAGGAAAATTTATTTCTAGTCTAACTAAATGATAAATAAGTCTTTTTGACTCAAATTAATACGCTTATTCAACGCCAACTTCTAGAGATTCTAATGTAACTTAGAGTGGTTTATTGATGATTCATAAAATAGAGACTTTTTTTTCTTTTTTACTTTAGCGATCAATTTGTGATGTTTTTTGTCTTTCTTCTATTAGGCATTAATAATATTTATGAATCTTCATTGAGAATTATTCTTTCTTGTATTTGTTATTCTTGATAATCAAATTCATAATCAAGATCAACCAGTCCAATCGGTCAGGTTGGTGACAATCAAGTGGAATGTTTTTCGTTCAATTGAACATTCCTTAATTACAAAGCCACCTTTCAAATTTCTTCCTTAGACACTACTCAAACTGGTATGTAGTGAATCTCGTATTAGTAATAAATCAACAAGATAACTAATTCAACAATAATTTAATAGCAATAATATTTATTAAAATAAATATTCTAGTATGGATACTTCATTCAGTATAATTCCTATAACAAGAACGTTAGATCAAATATGCAGAGAATATATTGGAATTCAATAACTCCTGCAACACTGAATATTAGTTTAAATGGACAGAGTAATAAATTAATATGGAGTGAGATACGCATATAATGAATCTTCTTAAGACAATTACGTCACCCGTTATGGTGCTTACGGGATAATGAACGCTGATCTCCCAAGATATAACACTCTTTCACTTGTTATGCACAACACTTTGCAAAATCACGTACAATCAAATCAAAGTTGACCCGTACCTTCCACTTGACCGAAAGTACAAAAAGGACACCGATAAAAAAAACAAATTTTAGACACAATTCTGAAATCTGAACAGGACTTTAAAGAATCCTCTTTAAAAAAAAACTTAATTTATTCATTGCAACTGATTTAGTTTTGGAATTTTCAATGTCAGAGTTAATTTTCTGAGGTTTTTAGTGATTTCTTTGGGAGTGAAATTCTGCCCTTTATACATGAACACTCATCAATTTTGTATATGTTACACTATATTTTCATATTTATTTTAAATAAAACTCTGCTATTTAATCCTCTTTTTGCTTAGTGATGTGCATGCTTGTATAATTAGGAGAAGAGAAAAAAAGCCCAAAGAGCCCAATTAAATTCAGATTTTAAAGCAATCCTAATTAAATTTTGAATTCTAAATTAATTCAGACTAGATACTTTTTAGTATTTTGATCATAAATTTCGCTATATAAACTCAAATCCGATGATTTAAGATGTTACAGAAAGAGAACTTAAAGGGGTACAATTCTTATGTTGACCACTGTGTTCAATTCAGCCATATGATAAGTCATTTTCAGTGCTCAACATGTCAACTTGCTGTAGATCAATTCAGAATTGAATTCTCCATTTGAATTGGGATTGAATTAAAACTCTTAATGTGTATCTTATTGTGATTGGCTCTAATGCCTATTTAAAGAGCTAAAATCTCTTATAATCAATCATCTTTCTTTAGTTTTTTTTTCCTTCTAAATTTCAGTTTTAGTTTTCTAGATTTTAGATCAAGAGTTATTTTGTAAGAAGGAAGAAGCTTTTGTAACTGAAAATGATAGATTCAATACAAGAATAATCTATTCTTCTTTTCAATTTCTCTTTTATTGTTCTATTTATTATCATGCGATCTTCTTTTTATAATGTTTTCTTTAGTTTCTATCGTGTGTAGCTAAGTTATTTCATGGCTTATTAATTTCTATCCACCACTACTTCTAGTTTGTGTTAGATGACCGATCGAATCGTATAACATGCTTAAACCCTAGAATAAACTAATATTCTTAAAGGCACATGATGATGACTAATTAATCTATTATTTGCTAATATTAGTTAATAGTTTTTCTTATTCTTTACTTAGATTACGTTGATAGTTTAATGTTGAATTTCGATTATTCTTCTTATTCTATGCTCGGAATCTTTGATAGTCAAATGTTAAGTTTTAGTTAGTGATTATTTCAAATAGAATTTTTTCATCTTATGTATCTTACTTGAATTGAATGCAAGTCCAAGATATAACTTTTATGATCCAAAGTGATATATATTCTAGCATAAGTTAGTAAGTTAGTGGTGGTAGATGATTAGTAAGTTTTATTCTTTAATTCTTTTCAAAACCTAGTTTCTAATCAAATTTTATCTTTCTCTTTTTATTCCTACCTCTAACACTTAACATAAATTTTTTCTTTTAAAACGAAGAAGAACCACTTAATCAATAGTGTTTAAAAAGATACTGAAACACTTCCATCGCATCTCTTCCTGAGGATCGACCCGTATAGCCATTGCTACTATGGTTAAGTTACCAGAATTAAGAGGCCATCACAAATCAGATAAACACTTTCTTGAACTCTGTCTTTTTGTCAATCAAATTTTGGCACCGTTACCGGGGAGATAACGATATTTTCTTTATTTACTAAGTAGTTAATTTTTTTTCTATGTTTTTGTGTCAAGGAGTAGACTACAGAAAGTTGACAACTGCAGAAGGTACCTTTATAGTTATTATATTTTTCTGTTAACTTATTCCGCACACTATATTTTTTATTCAACAATAAGTCGTCCTTATAATTATTTAAAAAAGGTTAGACTTTGCACCTTAGGCATCTGTTTAATTTTATTTTAAATTACTATTGAAGAGTGCTGAAAATAAGGTATGTATGCATCACATCTAGATTAGGAACACTTTTCGGTGATTTAAAATTAGCTTTGAGTGCTTCTTATTTATTAACTTGCGCACTTTTGCTTGAAATAGAATTAAAAGCAAAACTAGAAAACAAGATAAGGTGGGAAAGTTATTACCCTCCCTTGGCCCATAAACCATCTCCATTGTACTCACAAGCTTAATTTAAAATTTGAATAAACATTGGCCTTAGGACAACTCAGACTCACTAGGAGATTGACCTAAGGAGGAAGCTGTTAGAATTTGACTATTGTCAAATTGATATCTAAGGTAAGGGATTGAGAGGCGAAACCTCAAAGGTCAGTGGTTTGGATTCATTAGGCCAGTTGCTCTAAGCACAGATACCTCCCATTGATCTTGCCACCTACATTGCCGATTAACTTGTGGTCAGATTATTGCAATATACTTTCAGTGGACAGTCTACAGTTAGGAGTCGTCTAGATCTAAGTTTACCTTAGAATAGGCTTGGTTGAAAATTTTTATTTCTTACTTTTTGATTGGTGATATTGCTTTTATTGATTTGCATGCAAGTGTGGTCGAGAGACCCAGTTACATCTAGGTTAACCAAAAATAGTTCACCAAAAAAATAAATCATAAAAAAAAATTCCCTTTTCACATGGCCTATTCACACTCATTTGGTTACAATCCATTCTATATGCTAGACCCTCATTTTCATCCACCAACCTCTCTTCCAAGCTTTCATGATTACATCCAACCAACTATTCCATCTTTTACGTCTTAGTCTCCTATTTGGTGTCATCATTGTCAAAACTCATCTCATTCTTTAGAATAGTGTCCTTCGATAGGGTATTCATTAGGACTCGGTCTAAATTATCCCCACACATTTCAAGGACCTACGAGTTAACCCTTTCCATCAAATTTCTAATTGAGGTGTTGGAATTATTCTGATTCTTCATGAGACCAATCACATCCTAATTCTCAATTCAATTGGTCTCTTATGTATCCATCACCCCCATAATTTGAGTTAGCTAGTGAGAAAGAGAAGGATTCATTTTCTACTCAACCTGTTCTTGATCTAAAATCAACTTGACGCATGTAAATTCAAGAGCACATCAACATGTCTACTCATTCCATCAAGAGTACTCAACCTTTTCTTGATCCAAAACTGACTCAGTGCTTGTCAATTCAAGAGCACATCAACATGTCTACTCATTCCATCAAGAGCACTCAATCTGTTCCTGGGCCAGAATCTTTAGTTCTAGAGCAATTCGTTTTCATGAATCAAAAAAGTTCAACACTTTTGAGAAGCCTATTGAGAAAGTGTGCATAATTAGTGACTATCCTCGATATCTGGATAAAGTGATTAGAGATCATTTGACTACATGTATACCTCGTGTGGAACAAGTTGAATCGTATTGTGAGAATGAATGTGATGATGATGAACTTTTGCTTCAAGGGAAACGTGAGAATGAAATTACTAAAGTTTGTGAAAAGATATTTATTAAGGAGCAAGATATTTCATCCAATCACTGTCAGAAAATAAAGCACACAAAGCAAAATTGTGAGAAAGTATGCATGGAGATGCGCCATTGTTTCTTAATGAATTGTTTAAGGATGAGTGCGATCATAGTGGTGAAAAATATTGTGTTGATAATCTTAAATCTAGAGTTCTCTTTGAGAAAAGAAAACTTAAATTGAGTATCTTCACTTTTGATGAGCCAACCAATGATCGATCTTTTGATAATACTCTTCAAGAACTTCGAATTAACCAAAACTTTGAAAACCTCTTCAAAGATGAACTTATATGTTTGGATGAATCAATTAGAGATGCTTTGATAAGTTACTCATCTCCTGAAGAAATAGGTGATACAAGTTTTGAAGTGGTGATCGAAGATGAGCTTAAATTACTAGGCAATCATATTGTGGACACTCCAATTATGCAGTGTGATAATGATAAATTTGTGAGGAGAAAAAGTGGGAAGAAGAATAAGAGGAGGTTGATGAAGGTGAAAAACAAATTGGAGAGGAGGGGAACCTAGATAAAAAAAGATTGACCTCTCCAATTTCACCACTGAAGAGAATCCATTGGAATGATAGAAAGAGGTCTCGAGGGAAGAGAACTAGAAAGATCTAGATGTAGGGGAGACATTAGTTGTAAATATGTATATACTTGTTGTAGTTTGTGAGTTATTCTTTTAATCAAGTCTGTTTAAGTGATTCTTTTGTGTATCTCCTTCTCTAACCTATGTGTCAAGAATATTATAAGTTATACAAGATAGGCGAGGATGCATTCAAATACACAAAGAGTCTTTGGGTTGCTTTTGCAACTGACTTATTCGGTGCAATGTGAGTATTTCTCATTCAAGCACATTTATTTCACATATTCTACTCATGTATGCTTGAATTGAATGCTTTATTTTTGGTTGTGTGCATGTATGCTATACCCGTTCTATCTCTGTATTCATGTATGTGCATGAGGACATGGCTCAATTTAGGTGTGGGGAAGGGTTTCACTAACAGAGCTAACATAGTTTAGTTATTAACATAGGTTTTCTCTTCATAAAAAAAAGAATTATTTGCAAATAGTATAACTAGTTTTTAAAGAATTAAGAATCTAATAAATTTTGAAATTTTGATTATAAGATCAATTTGAAAGAATCTATAATTTTTGACTTAGAGAAAAAAATTTGAAAAATAAAGCCATCTAAATTTTGTTGACATAATTATGCATCTTATATACACGTACACATAATTTTATGCTTGGGATGATGATAGCTTAGCCTGTTTTGAATATATAGTATAAAAAGAAAAAAAAGAAATATATATATATATGAAAAAGAAATAAAGCTAATTATTGATTAGCTAGGTGGTTTGATGTAAGCAAGCCTTAGTATGTACGTGAAAAGCAATTAGATAAGCTTGAAATATATATATATATATATATATATATATATATATATATATATATATAAAAATATAATATATATATATATTAGAACATTTAATAACTAATTAGTTACGTATTAAGGCCTCAAGAAGCCTTCATATTTATACAAAAGAAAATTAGATGAGTTATACATATTAAAAAAAAAGAAGTGCTTAAAGGGCAACGAATGGTAATACTTCGAACTTTAAAAGAATGTGTGTGTGTGTGTGTATTAAAAAAGGTGAAGTTTAAATCAAATATTCTCAAGCTAAAATTATTTTCACTTACACAAATATGCATAGGATTGAAAGACTTAGGAAGGATTGGTGTGAAAATATTGAATTTAAATCTCTAAGGAAAGATAATTAGATTTCTTAATTTTATGATTAAACTTGATTATGCTTTTTTCGAAACTTATGAATTTAATTACTAATGAATACTTGATGTGAAATAGAAAAAAAAAAATCTCTTTTTTCATATTTTTTTTATTTTTCAGTTATCTTTTTTTTATTATCTTTTTATCTTAATCTTTTCTTATCTATTATTTCTTTCACCGGATTTTGTGAGTGCAATTCACTAAAAATCCTCACGAGATAAAACTCGTTCTCTAGGAGTAACCTAGAGATTTAACAACTTATTGCACGCGCTAAGTGCAATCGTGATTTCTATGAAAATGAATTAGTTTAAATTAGTTTAGTTTTTTTTATTTATTTTGCTCGAGGGCGAGCAAAAGATAGTTGTGGGGGTGTGATTACTCATCAATTTTGTATATGTTACACCACACTCTCATATTTATTTTAAATAAAATCCTACTTTTTTTTTGCTTAGAGATGTGCACGACTTTATAACTAGTAGAAGAGAGGAAAAAAACTCAAAGAGCCCAATTAAATTCAGATTTTAAAGAAATCCTAATTAAATTTAAAATTCTAAATTAATTCAAACTGGACATCTTTTAGTATTTTTATCATTACTTTCACTACAGAAGTGCAAATCCAATGATTCAAGATGCTAAAAAAAGAGAGCTTGAAGGGATACAATTTGTATATTTATTTCTGTGTCCAATTCAGCTGTCTGATAAGTTATATTTAGTGATAAACATGCTAATTTTCAGTAAATCAATTCAGAATTGAATTGCCCATATTGAATTGGGCTTAAATTAAAACTCCTAATGTGTATCTTATTGTGATTGGCTCTGAGGCTTATTTAAAGAGCTGAAATCTCTCATAATTAAATATCTTAGAGTTAATTCTAGAGATCGTAACTTACAATTTTTTTAGTTTCTTTTTCAAATTTCTTTTGTAAATTTTAGAGTTTAGTTCAAGTTTGATTTGTAAAGGAGGAGGCTTTTATAATTGAAGGTGACAGTATCAATAATAAGGTTCTTCTATTCTTCTTTTCAATTTCTTTTTTATTATTATTTACTTACTTTTTCTTCTTTTTATCATGCTTTCTTTAATTTCTATCATGCGTAACTAAGTTATTTCATGGCTTATTAATCTCTGTCCACCACCACTTCTAATTCTATGTTAGATGATCGATTGAATCATATGCATGCTTTAATCCTAGAATAAGCTAATATTCTTAAAGGCACATGACGATGACTAATTAATCTATTATTTGCTAATACCAATCAATGATTTTTCTTATTTTATACTTAGATTGCCTCGATAGTTTAATGTTGACTTTCGATTATTCTTCTTATTCTTTGCTTGGTGATTGCAAGTAAATATAGTGAGAATTACTGTCTAGCTTTGGGCTAACGGGTCGTGCCCAAGAGGAGGGATGCGATGAAAGCTTTTCGATGTATTGTTTAAAAAGCAAAGAATGGTGTTGGTGTTTTTTATGTTGAAAAGAGAATGGAGACTAAGGAAGTGATTTAAAGAAAAATTGAAAACTTAGAGAAGGCTTTGGAAAGGATGATCTTTCAAAAGCTTGAAGAGTGGTTGGTTGTTTGTTTTAATATATGAAAAAGATCTGGGCTCAATATCTTACTACTCAATAATATATTCCTTTCTTAAAAATCTTAGTGCCTCAACTTGATCATAGGCAAAAACTTAAGCTTGAGTTTCGAAAGTCTTAAATTAAGCAAATAAGATTGTTTAGAAAAGTCAACTCTTTTTTCTATTAAGAATTCATCTTTAACTGAATGTTAAATCATCAAGTCATCTTTCAAGTATGAAATAAAATAAGTTCAAGTGATATTTTAAAAATAAAAGTTTTAGAAATCCAAACCCATCCTCATGTGCCTTCAAGAACACTTTCAAAAAAGCAAGGCTTAGTTTATGACATTCATATGATTCCGTTGGGTTCTTTATATCAAAATCATTCAAAACAAGAGGGATCAAGAGAGAGCTGATAGTGAGCCCAGAAAAATAAGTTTAGCTACTCATAATTAAAGTAAAACACATGTAAATGAAATGAAACATACCCGTGAATTTGAGAAGAAGAGGAGTCTTTTATTGATGTCACTTCAACTTCAGATTAAATCACTCTTTTCCTCTCTCTCACACTTGTATCTGGAGTGAACTATAAATCAAAAATAGAGATAAAACTTCTCATTAACTATCTAACAAAAAACCTAAGCCCTAAAAATAAAGAGAAAAACTAATCTCCAGTACACCCTTCTCTGTCAAATGCAGTATTTATAGGAAAAAACCAAACGAGGGAGAGCATACGAAGATGGGGGAGCAAACGATCCCCAGCCACTTTAACAAAGCTGCGAAAACCCAGCTTTGATCGTGTTTTCGTGGCCTGTGATCGGTCACTAATATTGCACATTCATTATCATATTCTCATACTTATTCTAAAATAAACTCTGCTTTTTTCTAATTATTGTTTAATTTATTTACAAGCCCATTCCTAAAGGAGAGGGAAGAGAAATGAGCCCAAAAGCCCATAAAATTCTGATTTAAATCAGAATTAATTTGAAGTCAGTAAATCAGGGCAGATCAGGTCGGTTCAGATCGGTTGAAAACCAGTTAGAACAAATCCTTACAAACAATCGATTGAAGCCAAAGATCAAATGCCATTTCGTTAAAATCCCGGACTTAAACTGCATATCCAGCTAAAGATAAAAGCAAATCTCGAAGCCAAAGAGTACCACCAACAGGGTGTGGCCACCTGGCCACACCCTGGCCGCGAAAACTAAACAAAAGCCGCATTTTCGCGGCTTTATTAGCGAGTTAGGGGGAGCGTTTGCTCCCCTATCTTTGTACACTCTCTTACATCTGGTTTTGCCTATAAATACTGGGATTTTTAGAGCGTACAGAGGACGACCAAGCAGAGATAGATTTTATGCCAGTTTTTCATTCTTTTTAGTGTAGGTTTTTTTATATAATTTTTATTTCTTTATAATCATAGGTTAGATTGAGATTCATGTAAGTAAGAGAGAGAGGCTTATGTTGAGAGTGACACCGATGTACCCTCCTCCTTTCTTCCATCGTTTCTGCAAGCAATAAAAGGTAATTTTTTTGTGTTTTCGTCTTTACTTTGTTTTCTTCTTCTTCTTTCTACTTTTCCTCTTTTGATTTTGATGAGTATCCAAGTGAATATAGAAGCATCAGTATAGCCATGTTTGTGTGAGTGCCACCGATATTTCATGATGATGTTCTCCTCCTCAAGATTTCGTATCATTTCATTCTTATTCGTCTTGATGATGTAATGCGAATGGGGACTGAGCTCGATCTTATGAATTATGCGTTGATCGCCTCTGAATCAAGGTAAAACATGCAAGGGTTCCAGATAAGTAATCAACCAAAGGAGGTAAGTTTTTATTTTAGTTTTCTTTCGTTTAATTTTTTAGTTTAGATCACAACACCATCAACACCTACTTCTTTCATCACTCTTTTTCAATTGCTTTGTACATATCCATTTCTATTTTCTCCACCTTCTGAATCTACCACTTTCTTCCTAACTTGATTGTAATTTATTTTTCTTTTCTTTATAAGAACTAAAAGAAGATCTTTAACCATTCTTTGTAACCTAAAAGAGAACTTACTAAAAAGCTTCCATTGCTAGTCCCTCCTTGTGGATCACGACCCGCATAGCCACTTGCTATAGCGGTAGTATTGAGTACTTGCACATTCTATTCCTAAAGTTCTGAAATTTTGTATTTTTTGTGTGCGGGTATTACCTCAATCAAATTTTAGCGCCGCTACCGGGGAGGGACGGTAAGTTACTCTCTTTAAAGTTTACATTTTTGGTTAACCTTTTTCTTTATTTTTAGTGTACAAATTTAACAAGGAATTTCTATTGCAGTGGACATATAAGTGGCCCTGGACTCTGCTCAAGAAAGCAGAGCCCAGAAGCCCTCAGAGTTGCTACATTCTTGTGGCAATCTGAGTGAACTACTAACCTGTATTTTCTGCAGGTTCGGTGAATTGTATAGTTTAAATATCTGTAGCATTTATCTTCTTGTTTGACTCACTGTATATATATTTCTAACACAACAGTAGAAAGTTGATTGTAAATGCTAAAAATGATTTAGACTTTACTTTTAGGCATGTGTCTATTTCATTACATTTTCTATTTACTATTGAAGAGTGCTGGAGCCAAGGTATGTGTTCATAGCATTTAGTATAAGGTTCATTCTTATATGAAATATTCTTGAGTGTTACTTTTTTCTATATACTTGTACACTGCACTAAATTGATTTAAGGGCTTGTCCTATAAACAAGATAAGGTGGGGAAGTCATTACCCTCCCTTAGCCCACAAACAATCTCCTCACTCACTAACCCAAGCCTAATTAAAACTGAGTAGACGTTGGCCCTAAGGACATCTCGGACTCAAATAGGAGTCTGACCTAAGGGGAAGTTGATTTGAATCTGACTCTTGCCAAATCGATGACTAAGGTTGGGGAATGAGGGACGAAACCCCGAAGGCTGGTGGTTTGGCTTAATTAGGCCCGTCGCTTTTGCGCGGATACCTCCCACCAATCTTGCCCCTATCTGACCGATTAACTTGTGGTCAGATTCGGCAATATACCCCAGTGGACAGTCTAACCAGTTAGGAGTCGTCTAGGTCTAAGGTTTACCCTAACTTAGGTTAGATTTTTTTCTTTTTATTTATTTGCTTATTTGTTTGTTTTTTTCCTCTTCTGTATTTTATTGTGTGATATGGCTTATACCAACAATTTTTTTTCAATTTTAATGGTAATCCATATTACACACCAACCTCTTTTTCGGATGTTACCAACCCGGCATATCTTAACTTTAACCAACATAGTGTGCCGGATTGGTCCTATCCGAATCAATATAACCCATGCCCCCAATCTTATGACCATAATTTTCAGAATAATTTCAACTCTTCACAGAGTCAATGGGGATTCACCTCCCCCGAGTCTAATTTTCAACTAACTTGTCCTCCTTATCTACCTTGTCCACAATATTTTCAAGATTCATACTCAGTTCCACCAGTCCAAAATAGAAAACCATCAATTTTGAAAATGAGTATGCGTGAGTCCAAACAACAATCACAAAATCTGACGGACTCACAATTTCACCACCAATTTCAAAACAACACTTCATCGTTTCAAGTCCAATCGCAACAATACGATGAACCAATCAATTATGAAAAGATGCTTGAAGTCACGACTCAGGCTCAAAACGCTCGTAATCATGACATAGATATGATGGTCCAAACTCTCCTTTCTCACCATTTGACCATTTCTTAAGTCGCTAACCATTCTGTTAGAGCCGACGAATCATGTTGTTTTGGAAAATAAGATTCCATTTCAGCACAATCATTTGAACTTGCCCAAACTCCAAATTTTGAAAATGACATTGACCGTTTGGCAAGTTATTCCTTTCCTAAAATGGAACTTGAAATGAATATGATCCTGAACCTCAACTTAGTGATTCAATTTTACTTCCTGATTCAATAATGACTCCGTTGTCTTCACCTGATTTTAATCTTTTTTCGAGTCAACATTGGATCCTGTGCCAATTCATAATGAAATTGAATCGCCCATCTTTGATGATCATCATATTGAACTTGACCAATTTTATACTTTTGAAAGTCCTATTGATAAATTGGCAAGTTCTCATTTTTATGAAATTGAACTCAATGAGAAATGTGACCTAGATTCTCAAATTTGTGATCCAGTTCAAATTCTCAAATCAATATTGAATCCTGTTTTGTTACCCAACTTGAGTAATATTTTAGAGTTAGTTTTGATTCCCACACCTGTCATTCTTGAACTTGAATCACCAATATTAAACACATTCCATTGTGAAAAATGAATGTGGACTTGAGTTTCAAATTCTTGATTCCACCCAATTTCTGAACCAATCTTGACTCCTGAACCTTTACTTGACTTAAGTCACTTTCCTAAGTCGGTATTAGTTCCCGTACTTCCTAAGTCCAAGTCAATCATTCTATCTTTTCATACTCCATTTTGGGACAAGACGGTTGACAAAATTGATTCTGAAATTAATTATGAAATTTAGAAATTAGATGGGGTAAAATATTTAATAAAAATCAGTCATATATACATCATTTTAGTGGGTTATATAAGAGAGATTTCTGGTGGGTTCCTCCGAACTCCACGAAAATTCGATTGGGCCGCATTTCGTGGACCAATCAGACCACCACCGGAACCACCACCTTAAGATAATATTTTCCTTTCCTTTCTTCTTTTTCATGCATCTATACATTAATTCATACATTGAGGACAATGCATGAGATAGGTGTAGGGGAGGGTCTAACATAACTTAGGTTTTCCTTTTTATTATCCTTTTTATTATAAATTTTTTTTAACATTTTCTTTACTTTTAAAAACTTTTTGAAAATAGAAACAATATTTTGACATATTTTTTGTAAGAAATTAAGTCAATTTTAAGGAATAGGAGAATCATAATTATGATTTCTTATACTTGGTCAAAATAAGACTATTTGTTTGATTTCTAAGGATAGGAAGAAAGTTTGTGAAAGTAATTTAGTCTTGATCTTTACCGTGAAGAAATTGCACACCTTATACACTTACACACTTAGGGTTCAAAAACAAAGATTCTTATGCCTTATATTAAAAAAAAAGAAAAAAATATATCTATGAAAGATGAACAAATCTAATTATTGATTAGCTAAGTGCTTTGGCCTAAGTAAGCCTTGATGTTTATGCGAAAGATGATTAGATAAGTTTGAGAAAAAATATATATAAAAATCCACTGATTAAGCTGGATATTTGTGCCTAATAAAGTATAAGTATTCACGCCTAAAAGCGGTTCATATAATAAAATCTTTAGCTTTGTGGCCTTGTTTGCTCGAGTCCTTAAGTCCTTGAGGTGTTTTTCACCAGTATCCTAAGACCGTTTGGTTTGGGAGTCACCGATTAAAGGCTCGTTACATGGGCAGATTAGAAAGCCTAATAGAATTAAAAAATAATACCACCAAAAATAAAATAAAAAATATATATAATAAAAAAATAAAAATAAATAAATAAGGCATAAGAGTTAGAGTTAAAGAACTCTTAGTCAAATTTTCACGATCACAAGGTGCATATGACTTAGGGTAAAGTAATAGACTAGATGAGAAGTACAATTTGACTCCTTACTTTGATTGATAACAAATTTTTGAATAGAGACTAAGTTTAGGAATGAAAAATTTGATTTTCCTATAAACTTATAGATTACTTAAATCTTACTGTAATATTTCAAATATTTTTCTCTTTCAAAATGTTTTTCGAAAATACTAACTCTTTGTTTCTCTTTCTTTACGGATTTTGTGGGTGTAATCCACTGAAAACCCTCACGAGACAAAACTCGTCCTCTAAGGGAAACCTAGAGGTTTAACGACTTGTTGCACAGGCTCAATGCAATCGCGTGACCTGCGAAAGTGGTCTAATATTTTTTTTGTTTAGTTGTTTTGCTCGAGGACGAGCAAAAGATAGGTATGGAGGTGTGATCGGTCGCTAATATTGTACATTCATTATCATATTCTCATACTTATTCTAAAATAAACTCTGCTTTTTTCTAATTGTTGTTTAATTTATTTGCAGGCCCATTCCTAAGGAGAGGGAAGAGAAATGAGTTCAAAAGCCCATCAAATTCTGATTTAAATCAGAATTAATTCGAAGTCAGTAAATCAGGGCAGATCAGGTCGGTTCAGATCAGTTAAAAACCAGTTAGAACAAATTCTTATAAACAATTGGTTGAAGCCAAAGATCAAAAGCCATTTCATCAAAATCCCAGACTTAAACTGCAAATCCAGCTGAAGATAAAAATAAATCTCGAAGTTAGAGAGTACCACCAACAGGGTGTGGCCACCTGGCCACACCCTGGTCGCGAAAACGCGACAAAAGCCACGTTTCCGTTGCTTTGTTAGTGAGTTAGGGGGAGCGTTTGCTCCCCTATCTTTATACGCTCTCCTACGTTGGGTTTTGCCTATAAATACTGGGATTTTCAGAGCGTACAGAGGACGATCAAGCAGAGATAGATTTTAGGCTAGTTTTTCATTCTTTTTAGTGTAGGTTTTTTTATGTAATTTTTATTTCTTTGTAATCATAGGTTATATTGAGATTCATGTAAGTAAGAGAGAGAGGCTTATGTTGAGAGTGACACTGATGTACCCTCCTCCTTTTTTCCATCGTTTCTACAAGCAATAAAAGGTAAATTTTTTTATGTTCGTCTTTACTTTTTTTTTCTTCTTCTTCTTTCTACTTTTCCTCTTTTGATTTTGATGAGTATCCAAGTGAATATAGAAGCATCAGTATTGCCATGTTTGTGTGAGTGCCACCGATATTTCATGATGATGTTCTCCTCCTCAAGATTCCATATCATTTCATTCTTGTTCGTCTTGATGATGTAATGCGAATGGGACTGAGCTTGATCTTATGAATTATGCGTTGATCGCCTCCGAAGCAAGGTAAAACATGCAAGGGTTCCAGATAAGTCATCAACCAAAGGAGGTAAGTTTTTATTTTAGTTTTCTTTCGTTTAATTTTTTTTAGTTTAGATCACAACACCATCAACACCCACTTCTTTCATCACTCTTTTCAATTGCTTTGTACATATCCATTTCTATTTTCTCCACCTTCTGAATCTACCACTTTCTTCCTAACTTGATTGTAATTTATTTTTCTTTTCTTTATAAGAACTAAAAGAAGATCTTTAACCATTCTTTGTAACCTAAAAGAGAACTTGCTAAAAAGCTTCCATCGCTAGTCCCTCCTTGTGGATCACGACCCGCATAGCCACTTGCTATAGCGGTAGTATTGAGTACTTGCACATTCTATTCCTAAAGTTCTGAAATTCTGTATTTTTATATGCAGGTATTACCTCAATCAGCCTGGGTATGGCCAAGTGCCACACCCATAGGGTGCTGCTCCCTAGTTTAGCGATACCTTTTATCTCATGCTAGATTTTTCACTTTAGCTCCTGGATTTGACGAAACCTCCTTTGATCTTCAGCTTTAACCAATTGATTTGTGAAGATTTATTTTAACTAATTTTCAACTGATTTTATCTTCTCTGATTTGGCCTGATCTGTCCTGATTTTTTATTTGAATTAATTCTGAATTAAATCAGAATTTTGATGGGCTTTTGGGCTCGTTTCTCTTCTCTCTCCTTTAGCAATGGGCCTGCATTTCATAAAGAAGAATATAAGACTAAATTCATGATTTGTTAGGAAATAATTATGAAAATGTGATATTATATATGCAATATATGTAACCAATCACACCGCCATACTTATCTTTTGCTCGCCTTTGAGCAAAACATAAAAACTAATCGTAAGAAATTATTTTGACCACTTTCGTAGGTCACTCGATTGCACTGAGCATGTCCAACAAACTGTTAAACCTCTAGGTTACCCCTAGAGAACGAGTTTTGTCTCGTGAGGGTTTTCAGTGGATTGTACCCTCAAAATCCATAAAGAAAGAGAAAAAATGTTAGTATTTTCAAAAAGCATCTTGAAAAGAGAGAAAATATTTGAGGTATTATTATAAGAATTTGAGTAATCTATAAGTTATAGGAAAATCATACTTTTCATTCCTAAACTTAGTCTCTATTCAAAAACATGTAATCAATCAAAGTAAGGAGTTAAATTGTAATTCTCATCTAGTCTATTACTTTATCTTAAGTCTTATAGACTTTCGTGATCGTGAAATTTTGACTAAGGGTTCTTTAACTTTAACTCTTATGACTTATTTATTTTTATTTTGGTGGTATTATTCCTTATTTTCATTAGGCTTTCTAATCTGCCCATGTAACGAGCCTTTAGTCGTTGACACCCAAACCGAACAGTCTTAAGGCACCAGATGAGAAAACACCCCTAAGGACTTAAGCACTCGAGCAAATAAGGCCACGAATCTAAGGAATTATTTAAAAAATATAACCTTTTAGGCGTGAATACCTATGCTTCATGAGGCACAAATACCCAGCTTAATCAGAGGATTTATATATAGATTTTTTCTTCTCTCTTTTTTATATATAAGGCATAAGAATCTTTATTTTTGAACCCTAAGTGTGTAAGTGTATAAAGTGTGCATATTTGATCAAGGTAAAGATCAAGACTAAATTACTTTTCTAAATTTTTTCTTCTAACCCTAGAAATCAAACAAGTTATCTTACTTTGATCAAGTATAAGAAATCTTAATAATAATTCTCCTATTCCTTAAAATTGACTTAATTTCTTACAAAAAAATACATATTCTTTTTTCAATTTTTTAATTGTTAACCAATTTTTTTCCTTTTCAAACAATGCTAATCATGATAGAACCCTCTCCCACACTTATCTCATGCATTGTCCCTAATGTATGAAAGAAATGTATAGATGCATGAAATGGAATGTAAAAGAGGTAAAGTTACCGATACACTGTTGGCCCAAAGGCCTTCCACTCTAGTTTTGATGATGATTAACTCATGTAGTTATGTTTACTAATAATCTTGTGTTGTTTAATTTTCAGATCATTAACCAAGATATTAGTTGGTGATTAGCTTCAACAAGGTGTTTAGAAGCTTTTCATGATGATTCCAGGGCCAAAGCGTCAAGATCACACATTGCCTAGCCCATGGATGGAGTTTTGGAGCAAGTCAACTTGAAGATGAAGATCATCAAGAAGACTTAGGTATCCATAGTTTCGATAGTGTGTTTTAGATCCATATTTGTAAAGCTTAGTATAGTTGATATGCTCAAGTGCACAACACACACGTTTTTATGTTTTAGATTTGGTTTTCATGAATAGTAGATCAAAACAAGTTTACTTTATTTTTATGTATATTAGATGTGTTCTAAATATACATACATGCTTTAAACTTGCTAGACAAACTTATTTTGACTATTCTATTCATGTATTGAAAAATCAAGTTTGATAAAAATATAAGTTTTATTTTTGATAAAATTTGCAAGACTCGAAATGAATTGATAAGATTGATATATGTCTTGAAATTTTTATCACAAGTTTGTGTTTCAATACAAAATGTTAAAACAAGTTTTATGGGATTTTCAGAAAAGATAAAAGATTTTTATAAAATAATTTTCCAGTTTTTCTGACCCAGTTTTTGTTCCAGGCTTCTATTAGTCGACTAAGTCAACTGACCTAGTCGACTAGGCAGAAGTCGGTCGACCGGGTCGGTCGACCGACGTGCACAAATCTGTGCACGTTTGCAGGCACTGGGACGGTCGACCGCGCCGGTCGACCGGGGCACTTACAGTGCTCTCTGTTTGTTTGGGTCGACCGGGCTGGTCGACCGCAGTTGCCCAACGGTCATATTTTCGACCGTTGGCGGTCGACCGGGCCGGTCGACCGTTGCCTGTCAGAGCTGCCAGCTCAGCTCTAACGGCTAGTTTTGTATTGGGGCTATATATACCCCATCTCTTCATAGTTTTCGTAGAAGTTTTCAAGTGCAAAAATTCCAGACCTTCTTAAGTGTTTTTAAAGAGTTTTCAAAAGTATTTGGGGCTTTAATCTTTCAATCTTTATTGTTTTAGGTTTTAGAAAAATCAAAGAAAAGAGGATTTTGGGAGATTTGTCTTGGTTTTCATTCTATATCTTTTGCAAGAATTTTTCCAAGTGTTTTTCTTTGTTGCTTGTTTTCCAAACACCTAGTTTTCCACACTTGAGCTATCTTCTATCCTAATCTATTAGGATCATTTATTTTGTGGAAAAGAAAAAGGAAAGAGGTTTGTGGTTGAAAGAGACCACTTATTGTAAACTCTTGATTTCTTGGTTGCTCCCTCTTTGGTAGAGGTTGAGGTTGTGATTTGGGTTGTTGGCTTGCTCCCTTTATTGTGAGGTGGAGATTGGTGCTTACTCCCTCTTGGTGAGGTGAAGTTGGTTGTTGGTTTGTATCCCTCAAGTGTGAGGTGGATTGGTTGTTGTATTGGCTAAGGGCCTACCCCTCTTGTGTGAGGAGGTGTTTGTTTGAGAGAGGAGTTAGGTACTCCATTGTTGTACAAATCCTTCTCGGTGAAGGTTCCCTCGGTGGGAGTCCTCGGTGGACGGTATAGTGGATTGGAAATCCTACACGGTGGTGTAGGCGGGGATGTAGAGAAAGGGTGCTCGAACCTCGAAACATATCATTGTGTTTGTGTTTGATCCACTTGTCTCTAAACTCTCTCTCTTTACATTTGTGCAAAGCATCATACTTCATTCATATCATATTTGCTTGTGTTGAGCATAATTCATATTGTCATATCATATCTATTTGCTTGTGCTGTGCCTTGCATAATTCACATTGCTATATCTTGTATATGCTTGGTTGTTTGTGTGTGCCTCACTTGTACCTAATCAACAAGAGCTTCACATAGCACCTCAACCCATTCAAGGGGAATCAAGAGGAGTTAGTCCAGAGCCCTTCACGGGGAATTCGGCTACACTTGTTGATTGTACTAAGTGTGTTGCAAAATTTGCATTAGCTTTCGCATTTAGCGCACTTAGTTTTGCATTAAGTTTTAGATTAGCACTAACACCTATTCACCCCCCTCTAGGTGTTCCCTTTCATACACTGGGTCAAAAGTCCCATAGCCGTTTCATTTACTGGCACCGATTCCAAGAAAGATTTAAGGCGTTGCCCATTTACCTTAAAGTCATTTCCATTCTTGGTGTCACTGATCTCTATAACACTGTGTGAAAATATGGATTTTACAATGAATGGCCCAGTCCATCTTGATTTTAACTTTCCTGAAAAAAGATGAAGCCTAGATTTCTTTTTGTCCAGGGACATATATTTTCCTTATGATGTGTTTATCATGAAACATCTTAACTCTATCTTTTGTGATCTTAATATTTTCATAGGCCTCATTTCTCAACTCTTCTAACTCGAAAATTTGTAATTTCTGAAGGTCACTAGCCTTATTGAAATCAAAATTTAGCTGCTTGATTGCCCATGAGGCCCGATGCTCTAACTCAACAGGTAGGTGGCAAGTCTTCCCAAAGACTAACCTATAAGGAGACATTCCTAGAATCATCTTGAAAGCGGTCATGTAGGCCCATAAGGCATCTACAAGTTGGTGGACCAATATTTTCAGTTTTAGTTCATAGTCTTCTCCAAAATAAGTTTGATTTGTCTATTGGAGACCTTAACCTGCCCACTGGTTTGAGGATGATAAGGTGTGGACAACTTGTGAGTTATAGCATACTTTCACATAAGAGCTTCAAAGGATCTGTTGCAAAAATGACTACTATTATCACTGATGATAGCTCGAGGGGTTCCGAAGCGTGAAAAAATGTTCTCTTTCAAAAACTTTATGACATTTTGTTATCATTAGTTTAACTTGAAATGGCTTCAACCCACTTGGACACATAGTCCACAACAACTAATATGTATTGATTTCCAAATGAATTAGGAAATGGACCCATAAAGTCGATGCCCCAAACATCAAAGAGTTTTGTTTCTAGAATTAGTTTGAGGGGCCTCATATCTCGTCTCGAGATCCTTCCTACCATTTGGCATTTAGGGCACGTCATGCAAAATTCATAAGCATCTTTGAACAAAGTAGGCCAATAAAACCCACTTTGCAGCACCTTTTCAGCAGTCTTGTGGGGACCAAAGTGTCCACCGCATGCAAGTTGCATGCAAGTTCATGACAGAATGATAAAACACTCTTAATTTCTTTATCAGAAATGCATCTTCTAATAATTTGATCAGAATAGTACTTAAAAAGATACGGTTCCTCTCAAAAGAAATACCAAACTTGAGATAAGAGCTGATATATATCATTTTTAGACTAATGAGATGGAGTTTAGTTTGTGACTAAGTAATTTACTATATCAGCAAACCAAAGTTCCCTAAAGACAGCTAAGAGTTTTTCATCCGAAAAGTCATCATTTATAGGCAATTCGTTGTATGGAGAGTTTGGAATACACGAGAGATGATCAGCAACGACATTTTCTATGCCTTTCTTATCTCTATTCTCGAGATCGAATTCTTGAGGAAGGAGGATCCAATGAATGAGTCAGGCCTTGGCATCCTTCTTCATCATGAGGTGCCTTAGCGCAGAATGATCGGTGAAAATTATGGTTTTGGACCCTAGTAGGTAGGGACAAAATTTCTCTAAAGCAAACACTACTGCCAAGAATTCCTTCTCAGTAGCAGTGTAGTTCATTTAAGCATCGTTGAGAGTCCTACTAGAATAGTAAATCACGTGCTGCTTTTTATCAATACGCTGCATTAGGACAACACCAATGGCAATATCAGAAGCATCGCACATGATTTCAAACTGCTTAGACCAATCCGGTGCAGATATGATTGGTGTAGAAATAAGCTCTTTCTTAAGATTCTCCAAAGAATTTATACATTTATTATCAAAAGTGAAGGACACATTCTTAGCCAACAATTAGTCAAGAGTCTGGTAACCTTGTTAAAGTCCTTGATAAATTTTCGGTAGAAACCGACATGTCCTAAGAAGGATCGAATATCCTTCACGCATTTGGGCATAGAGAGCTCAGCAATAACCTCAATCTTGGCTCTATCCAATTCAATTCCTTTCTTAGAGATTTCATGACCCAAGACAATGTAAGTCACCTAGGGGGGTGAATAGGTGATGGCTAATCTAATGGTCACTTAATGCGGAATTAAATCTTATATGATGCAAACTAAAACTTCTTAAACTAAACACCATGTATAACACAAGAGTGTAGCTGAATTCCCCGTGAAGGGCTCTGGACTAGCTCCTCAAGATTCCTCTAAATAAGAGTTGAGGTGCCCGCGTTGGCTCTCTTAGTTGAATACAATGTAAATCACCTAGAAGGGGGGGTGAATAGGTGATGGCTAATCTAATGGTCACTTAATGCCAAATAATGCGGAAGCTAAAAACTATTATGACCAAATAAAACTTTTACACTAAACACCACGTATAACACAAGAGTGTTGCCAAATTCCCCGTGAAGGGCTCTGGACAAACTCCTCTAGATTCCCCTAGATATGGGTTGAGGTGCCGCGTTGGCTCTCTTGGTTAAATACAAGTGTTAGCAAACAATCCCAAGCAAGTATATCAAATAAGCACACAATATATATCAAGCATGTAAAGGTAAACACAATAGAAGCATGCAAGATATAAATAAGAGACAAAGAGAGAGAGAGAGTGAGCAATCGCAAACACAAGGGATTTGTTTCGAGGTTCGAGCACACTTGCTCTACATCCCCGCCTTCGACACACGAAGGATTTCCACTATAAACAATCCCAATGGATCACCCGGTGCCGCAACACCTACAAGCTCTCGGACTCCCTAGTCCGTACACACCGCAAGCCCACCGGCTCGCCGAGGCCGCACCTCAAACAACAAGTTCGCATCCGAACTCGAAACACCGCGGACACACACGTCCGCCTCCTCAAAGTACAAGAAAAGATCTCTTGGTGATCTAAACACTTTGATCACCAATAAACACTCTCACAAAAATACTCCTATAGAATGAATAGCTCAATGGGTTGCTCAAGTGTTTGTGAAAAAAACAAGGATGAGAGTGGTGGTTAAAAAAAATCAAAGAATCACTTTTAACACTCTTGATAAAAACTCTCCTTTTGATTGGAAATATTTGCTCTAAATCAAGTGGAGAAAAACCTCTAAATAGTTCAGGAAAAACTGGTGAAAACCCACTTGAAAATCTGGTGAAAAACAATGCCCAAACCCTCAATTTATAGGCTAAGAAAAACTAGCCGTTGGGGTTCTGTCAGGCCTGTCGGTAGACCGTCCGGCCGACCGGCAACGGTCAAAAATCTGACCGTTGGAGCCTCCGGTCGACCGCCCGGCCGACCGAAATAAACAGAGTGCACTGCTCTCAGTTCCGGTCGACTGGGTCGGTCGACCGGCCATCTGCCAGGTCAAGGCGTGCACGTCTGTGCACGTCGGTCGACCGAGCCGGTCGACCGACTTCAGCCCTAGTCGACTTGGTGGGTCGACTAGTCGACTTGGCTGAAGCCTTGAACAGAAAATCTGGGATTAAAACTTGGTCTTTTTGATTGAAATAAAATCCCATAAATACTTAGAAAATCTACAAAAATAGTTTTACCAATATACTTTGATAAACAAACATGCTTGCACAAAATCAAGGCATGTTATAAAAGATTGGACTATTTTTGTAAGTAGGAAAATATTGGCTCAAATGAAAACTTGTATTTTCCAAAAACTCTTCATGATGCAAAAACAAGATATTTTGAATTCATTAAAGCATAGTGTGTATGGATATGATCCACTACACAATTAAGATGAAATATCTATGTTTTTGGCATTAAGCTCTAAATATGTTTTGGTTTAAAACATGTATATAAGAAAACACCAAAATCAAACATGTATTTTTCCAAAATGAAAGTCTTTTCTAAATCTGAAAATTCTTTTATGAAAAGACAACTAAATCAAGAGTGTTTGTGTGATATATACTTGAGCAATCCACCAACTACTCTATCCTTTACATTTTAACTAAAACAAAAATCTTATACCTAGACACAAGTCTTGATCTTGAAGTCTTCCCTTGAAGTCTTCTCATCTTCTTGACTTGGTCCACACACGATCCACCGAGCTCAAATCTTGATGAGGTCTTGATGCATAGGCTCGTGAATCAACCGGTGCTAGCTCAAAAACTTGACTTTAAATCCTTTGTTGAAGCTCCACACCTACTAAGATCTTGATCATAAATCTGACACTAATTAAACACAAGATCATTAGTACTATAACTACATGAGTTAATCATCATCAAAACTAGAGTGATGGGCCTTTGGACCAACAATCTCCCCCTTTTGATGATGACAAAACTCATGAAGTTATATATGCATGGATTAAAGTAAAGCTTCAAAGAAGCTCCCCCTTAACTCATGCATAACAAATAAACAATATAATATGGAAATGAAGCACATGACATGTATGCAAATCAAGGAGATAAACATGCTAACAAGCATAAAACAAATCAAATTCTTTTTCTCCTATTTGCAAAAACAAAACATAATGCATAAACATAAATCTTTTCTCAAACATGCATATAAACCCAAATACTTCACCCCTTTTTGTCACTCATCAGCAAAGGGGTTAAAGTAAAACAAAACAAATTTTCTCCCCCTTTTTGTCCTAAACAAAGAATCAATAAAAGGGGTAAACATAAAACAATCAATAAAGATTTATATGCGATATACATTAATGAAGAGGAAGACGCTAAGTTAACTTTCCTACATACATGCATTACATGAAGAAGGGATGACAAGCCCTAACTCACATAACACATAATATGCAATGCATAAGAGGAGATGTGAAGCTCCCCCTACACACGTATATCATATAAAGAAGAGTTGTCAAGCTCCTCAATATATAATATACTCAACATGAATCTATATGTAGAAGAGATGTTAAGCTCTCCTTGCATATAGGAAATACAAATCAAACATTTTGAGTTTTCTTTATTAAAACAAAATTTTTAACTTTTCTCAAGAAACAAATTTAGAGATATCAAATAAACATAATTTTTAATTTTGATACCAATTGAAAGTAGCAATGGAAAGTATGTCATATCAAATAAAAATTGCAAAATCTTTAATTTTTCTTAAGGTAAAACATTTTGATATAAATTGTAAATTTATAACAAATGAAATTGAAACATATTGATACCAATTTTAAATAAATGCATAAGCTTGAAAAATAAGATTTGAATTAAGCTTAGCATAAACCAACTTTGTGCTTTAAACATGTAAATCGATTTTAACTAAGTACAAATATCACATATATGTATGAATAGAGAATACCAATAGAAATTGATATAATTTGAATTTGAAAGCATTCATACATATAATCAAAACATGAGTATATAAAAAAATAATCATATTGATACCAATTGAAAAGATCCAATGATACTAATTGACACAAAGTAAGATCAAGTGTATATCTCATAGAAGAATAAGTAACTAGTTTAAATTAATTTTTGAAAACTAGTTAAAGATCCTTCAAAACATGAAATCAAACCATATGTTTTTCATGAATCATACCAAATACACAAATATGACACTCAAGATCGATAAAGCTCATAAAAAGATGTTCATGAAACAAAGTCATGACAAAATGAATAAAATGTGAGTGTACAAGTATTATGTAATAAGCATTTTCATGAAAATAGTCTATGAAGCTCAATCAAACATGAATATCAAATTTTTTTTATTAAGACATGAAATTTTATTTTCATTAAAACAAATCATGAAAATTCATTACAAACAAATTTCTAGGTATATGTATGATTTATCCAATCCTAACAATACACATACGTATCCCAAACATAAAAGAGTCTATTAAAGGTATTTGCATGAAGGCAAGAGACTCACGGGTATACATGTATATTTATTAGATTTGAATAAAAATACATATACATGAAGTAAAATCATAAAATTTGGCAAAGTATGTATAAATGAGAGAATCATCAAAACTAGCTTATACATGTGCATATAGTGGATACAAATGAGCATGAAGTGCAAATATATATGAATCAATTTGTTCTCACTATTTGTACATGTATAAATATAAGTTTTAATGGAATCTACATCTAAACATGAATTTATCACATGAAGCACAAAAACAATTAAAACATGAACATGCTATATGATATTATGAAATTAAAAGCATGTAAATAAATTAAGAGTTTAGAAATAGTTACCAACTAAGGAACTATGTTCCAAAACTCCAATCATGGTGGTTGTCCCACCAAACCTCCTTGATAGTGATGCCTCCAAAAGTATGTCCATCATGTCCACATGCATCCACTACCAAGGCACCATTCCTCTCACGTCATGTGAGAGCCCTCACCTACATCAAATACACAAGGTGGGGGTTTTGGTACCCATATTTTCTTGGATCCTTTGGGGTTAGTCTTGTAAGGAACCCAAAATTTTTTATTATTAGCAAAATTTAAATGATGCAACTTGTCATAACAAAATTTTGCTAAATGGCCTTTGCGGCCACAATGTGTACATGTGTACACCTTAGGATGCTTATGTGTAGGAGTGTGATCATGACGTGCAACATAAGCATATGCATGATGATGTTGTGCATGAATGTGTGGAGTTTGTTTCTTTGAAAACAAAGACTCCAATCTAGTATGGTTAAATGCACAAGAGTTCAAAGTTGAACTCAAAAAATCCATTTTATTTTTTAAATTTTTAATCTCATTAGTGGTGGCATGTAAAGCATGATGAGATAAAGAATCATTTTCTTTTTCTTCTTAGAAACAAACTCTTTTTCTTTTTCACAAATTTTTATTTTCAAAGATTTATTTTCTTGAAAATAACTTCCTTTTGTTTTTCCACCAAATCAATTTTGTTTTTCAAAGTATTGTTTCCTTCACATAAATCATTCAATTTTGAAAATAAGGAAACATTTTCATTTTTCAAATCTTCCTTTTCTTTTTCTAAGCATGCAATCTTGTTTCTAAATGAATCTTGTTCAATATGCATGCAATCAAATTTCTTTTTCAAATTTTTATTATCTTTCTTAAGCATGTCATATTCTCAAGCAATAATTGACAAAATGTAGAAAGCTCTTCATATGACATATTATTTTCATCTACCTCGGATTCGGTAGTTACCTCAAGGGGGTTATCCCCTTGGACCATATAGCACTTGTTGGAGGTGTTGCTTCCAACGTCCGAATCGCTCCCGGCATAATATAGATCCTTTTCGCCAAAGGAGGTGATGATATTCAAAGCTACAAAAGCTGAATCAACATTAGCAGCCCTAGATAAATAATCATTATTTAGAGATGACTTTAAAGCATTTAGGGCTTTTGTATTAGCCTCAATGTACTTGCTATCATTAACATATGAATCTTTAATAGTAGCAAGATAAACATGAATGCCTAGGGCCTTGAGGAACATAGACATCTTAACCTTCCAAATTTGGATGTTAATAATGTCAAACATGGGTGGTGACATGAAATCCATGGTGTGTGTACAAATATTGTGATTAGCCTAAAATGAGGATCTTTAACTCTAGGTTGTTAGACCCAAATCAGAGTACCAAGCTCTGATACCAATTGTAAATCACCTAGAGGGGGGTGAATAGGTGATGGCTAATCTAATGGTCACTTAATGCCAAATAATGCAGAAGCTAAAAACTGTTATGATCAAATAAAACTTTTACACTAAACACCACGTATAACACAAGAGTGTTGCCGAATTCCCTGTGAAGGGCTCTGGACAAACTCCTCTAGATTCCCCTAGATATGGGTTGAGGTGCCGCGTTGGCTCTCTTGGTTAAATACAAGTGTTAGCAAACAATCCCAAGCAAGTATATCAAATAAGCACACAATATATATCAAGCATGTAAAGGTAAACACAATAGAAGCATGCAAGATATAAATAAGAGACAAAGAGAGAGAGAGAGAGAGTGAGCAATCGCAAACACAAGGGATTTGTTTCGAGATTCGAGCACACTTGCTCTACATCCCCGCCTTCGACACACGAAGGATTTCCACTATAAACGATCCCAATGGATCACTCGGTGCCGCAACACCTACAAGCTCTCGGACTCCCTAGTCCGTACATACCGCAAGCCCACCGGCTTGCCGAGGCCGCACCTCAAACAACAAGTTCGCACCCGAACTCGAAACACCGCGGACACACACGTCCGCCTCCTCAAAGTACAAGAAAAGATCTCTTGGTGATCTAAACACTTTGATCACCAATAAACACTCTCACAAAAACACTCTTAAAGAATGAATAGCTCAATGGGTTGCTCAAGTGTTTGTGAGAAAAACAAGGATGAGAGTGGTGGTGAAAAAAAATCAAAGAATCACTTTTAACACTCTTGATAAAAACTCTCCTTTTGATTGGAAATATTTGCTCTAAATCAAGTGGAGAAAAACCTCTAAATAGTTCAGGAAAAACTGGTGAAAACCCACTTGAAAATCTTGGTGAAAAACAATGCCCAAACCCTCAAATTTATAGGCTAAGAAAAACTAGCCGTTGGGGTTCTGTCAGGCCTGTCGGTAGACCGTCCGGCCGACCGGCAACGGTCAAAAATCTGACCGTTGGAGCCTCCGGTCGACCGCCCGGCCGACCGAAATAAACAGAGTGCACTGCTCTCAGTTCCGGTCGACTGGGTCGGTCGACCGGCCATCTGCCAGGTCAAGGCGTGCACGTCTGTGCACGTCGGTCGACCGAGCCGGTCGACCGACTTCAGCCCTAGTCGACTTGGTGGGTCGACTAGTCGACTTGGCTGAAGCCTTGAACAGAAAATCTGGGATTAAAACTTGGTCTTTTTGATTGAAATAAAATCCCATAAATACTTAGAAAATCTACAAAAATAGTTTTACCAATATACTTTGATAAACAAACATGCTTGCACAAAATCAAGGCATGTTATAAAAGATTGGACTATTTTTGTAAGTAGGAAAATATTGGCTCAAATGAAAACTTGTATTTTCAAAAAACACTTCATGAACAAAAACAAGATATTTTGAATTCATTAAAGCATAGTGTGTATGGATATGATCCACTACACAATTAAGATGAAATATCTATGTTTTTGGCATTAAGCTCTAAATATGGTTTTGGTTTAAAACATGTATATAAGAAAACACCAAAATCAAACATGTATTTTTCCAAAATGAAAGTCTTTTCTAAATCTAAAATTCTTTTATGAAAAGACAACTAAATCAAGAGTGTGTGTGTGATATATACTTGAGCAATCCACCAACTACTCTATCCTTTACATTTAACTAAAACAAAATCTTATACCTAGACACAAGTCTTGATCTTGAAGTCTTCCTTGAAGTCTTCTCATCTTCTTGACTTGGTCCACACACGATCCACCGAGCTCAAATCTTGATGAGGTCTTGATGCATAGGCTCGTGAATCAACCGGTGCTAGCTCAAAAACTTGACTTTAAATCCTTTGTTGAAGCTCCACACCTACTAAGATCTTGATCATAAATCTAATACTAATTAAACACAAGATCATTAGTACTATAACTACATGAGTTAATCATCATCAAAACTAGAGTGATGGACCTTTGGGCCAACATACAAGTGTTAGCAAACAATCCCCAAGCATATAACAATTAAGCACACAATGAATATCAAGCATATAAAGATGAACACAATATCAGCATGCAAGATATAAATAAGTAAGAGACAAAGAGAGAGAGAGCAATCGCAAACACGGGAGATTTGTTTCGAGGTTCGAGCACACTTGCTCTACATCCCCGCCTTCAACACTATGAAGGATTTCCACTAGAATCGATCTCACCAGATCACTCGGTGCTGCAACACCTAAAAGGCGAATCCACACTTGAACTCCTTGGACTCTCTAGTCCCTTCACACACCGCAAGCCCACAAGCTTGCCGAGGCCGCACCTCAAACACCGAGTTCACACACGAACCCGAAAACACCGCGAACCCGCAAGTCCGCCTCCTCAAAATACAAGAAAGATCTCTTGGTGATCTAAACACTTTGATCACCAATAAACACTCTCACAAAAACACTCCTATAGAATGAATATATCAATGGATTGCTCAAGTGTTTGTGAGAAAAACAAAGATGGAATGTGTGGTGAAAAACACAAGAAAATCACTCTTGAAATACTCTTGATAAACTCTCTTTTGATTTGGAAATATTGGCTCTAAAACTTGTGGATATAACCACTGAAAAGAGTGGGAAAAACTAGCCCAAAAACTTCTTCTAAATCTTGTCTAAAACAGCCCCCAAATGTCCCAATTTATAGAGCTAGAAAAACTAGCCGTTGGGAGCCAGATGGCCTGACGGTCGACCGCCCGGTCGACCGCCAACGGTCAGATTTCTGACCATTAGGGCAGCGGTCGACCGTCTCGGTCGACCGAGGCCTAGATACAGACAGCAGTCCGGTCGACCGCCAACGGTCAGATTTTTGACCGTTAGGGCAGCGGTCGACCGTTCCGGTCGACCGAGGCCTAGATACAGACAGCAGTCTCTCTGCCCGGTCGACCGGCCCGGTCGACCGGGGCTTTTCAGAGAGCAGAGCTCTCTGGACGGTCGACCGTCCCGGTTGACCGGCCCTTCAGCCAGACTGGCGTGCACGTCTGTGCACGTCGGTCGACCGAGTCGGTCGACCGACTTCAAGCTTCGGTCGACCAGCCCGGTCGACCAGCTGAAGCCAGGTCAGAAATTCTGGGATAAAAAGTTTGGTCATTTTGGCTCAAATAAAATCCCATAAAATTATCAAAAATCTACAAAAATAGTTTTAACATTATACATTGATAAACAAACATGCTTGCACAAAATCAAGGCATGTTACGAATAATTTGGACTATTTTTGTAACTTGAAAATTTTGGTCAAAAACAAAAACTGTATTTTTCCAAAAACTTCTCCAAATACAAAAACAAGATATTTTAAACACTTTTAAAGCATAGAGTGTATAGATATGATCCACTACACATACATGGTGAAATATCTATGTTTTTGACATTAAGCACTAAATATGGTTTTGGTTAAATACATATATATAATGAAGTCCAAATACCAAACCAGTATTTTTCCAAAAAGAAAACTCTTTTGCATTTTCTCAAAATGAAAATTCTTTTATGAAAACATATCTAAATCAAAGAGTGTGTGTGTATATGGTATACTTGATCAATCCACCAACTATTCTATCCTTTACATTTTATCTAAAAACAAAATCTTATAAAATAAACCTAGACACAAGTCTTCATCTTTTGAAGTCTTCACTTGAAGTCTTCTCATCTTCTTGACTTGGTCCAAAGACGATCCAATAGCTCTTTGGATCAAACCGTGCTAGCTCCAAACTTGACTTTAAATCCTTTGTTGAAGCTACACACCTACTAAGATCTTGATCATGAATCTGTCACTAATTAAACACAAGATCATTAGTAACATAACTACATGAGTTGATCATCATCAAAACTAGAGTAATAGGCCTTTGGGCCAACAATCTCCCCCTTTTTGATGATGACAAAACTCATGAAGTTATATATGCATGGATTAAAGTAAAGTTTCAAAGAAGCTCCCCCTTAACTTATGCATACCAAATAAACAAATAAATATGCAATGAAGCACATAAATATGTATGCAAATGTATGGAGATAAACATGCATAAGCAAGCATGAAACACATCAAATTCTTTTTTTCCTATTTGCAACACAAAACATATATGCATAAACATAAATCCTTCTCCCCCTTTATGAATAAAGCAAGGAAAATATGCATATATACTAAAATACTTCTCCCCCTTTTGTCAATCATCAACAAAGGGGTTAAAGTAAAAACAAACAAATTTTTTCTCCCCCTTTTTGTCCGAAACAAAGAATCAATAAAGGGTAAACTCAATTCAATAATAAAAGATATATGCGATATACATTCATGAAGAGGAAGACGCTAAGTTAACTTCTCTACATATATGCATTACATGAAGAAGGGATAACAAGCCCTAACTCACATAACACATAATATGCAATGCATAAGAGGAGATGTGAAGCTCCCCCTACACACGTGTACCACATAAAGAAGAGTTGTCAAGCTCCTCAATATAAGATATACTCAACATGAATCTATATGTAGAAGAGATGTTAAGCTCTCCTTGCATATAGGCAATATAAATCAAAACATTTTTAATTTTCTTATTAAAACAAAATTTTTAAGATACCAATTGTAGTCAAATTTTAAGATACCATTTGTAAATAAACAATTGTAAATAAACATTATAATTTTTGATTTTTTTTAAATAGGTAAAACATCTTAATACCAATTTAAAAATAATGCATAAGCTTTAAAATGTCAATTGAGATACCAATTGAAAATAAAGTTTTAAATTAAGCTTAGCATAAACTATGTGCTTTAAATATGTAAACCAATTGTAAAGCACGCACACGAAAATCATATATATGTATGAGAAATGATAATATCAATAGAAATTGATATAAGTTGAAATGAGACATACATATATAGGAAACAAAATATGAGTATATACAAAAATATATCAATTGTGATACCAAATGAAATTATGATACCAATTGAGATTATGAAGTGAAATTAGTGTATAACTCATAAACTACCAAATGAAGAATAATAACAAGTTAAAATAATTTTGAAAAACTAGTTAAAGATCCTTCAAAAATATGAAATCAAATCATATGTTTTCATGAATCATACCAAATATACAAAAGTTGACACTCAAAGTCCATGAAGCTCAAAAATAATCATGAAACAAAGTCATGAATAAACAAATAAAAGGTGAGTGCACAAGAATCATGTAATTAGCATTTTTCATGAAGATAATCAATAAGGCTCAAAACACAAGTCATTTTATCAAAAAAATGAAAATTCTTTTTTCATTTATAAACCAAACTTCTAGGTATATGTATGATTTATCCAAAACTAACAATATGCATACCTATCCCAAACATAAAAAGAGTCTATGATATAATTTGCATGAAGGCAAGAGACTCAAGGAGTATACATGTATATTTATTTGATTTGAATACAAACTACATATACATGAAGTAAAACATGAAATAGGCAAAACAAGTGTAAATAAGAGAATCATCAAAACTAGGCTATACATGTGCATATAGTGAGTACAAATGAACAATGAAGTGCAAACATATATGAATCAATTTATTGCTCACTACTTGTACATGTATAAATCTAAGTTTTAATAAAATCTACATTTAAACTAGTATTTACTACATGAAGCACAAAACAAATAAAACATGAACATGCTAAAGATCATCAATCATGAATGAGCATGTAAATAAACTAGGAGTTTAGAGATAATTACCAAATCAAAGAACTAAGCTCTAAATCTCCAAAATATGGTGGTTGTCCCACCAAACCTCCTTGATAGCGATGCATCAAATGTGTGTCCATCAAGTCTATACATCCACTACCAAGGCATCATCCCTCTCACGTCGTGTGAGAGCCCGCACCTACATCAAATACACAAGGTGGAGATTTTGGTACCCATTTTCTTTTGGGTCCTTGAGGGTTAGCTTTGTAAGAACATTTTTATTAGCAAAAAGTTTGGGTTCCTTGTCAAAACAAAATTTTGCTGAATGGCCTTTGCGGCCACAATATGTACATTTGTACACCTTAGGATGCATATGAGTGTGAGTGTGATTGTGGCGTGCAAAATGTGCATATGCATGATGTGGATGATGTGCATGAACATGTGGAGCCTGTTTTGTTGAAAACAAAGACTCCAATTTAGGGTGGTTAAATGCACATGTGCTCAAGGTTGAGCTCAAACAATTTATTTTATTTTTCAAAAATTTAATCTCATTTTCATTTATGGTAGCATGTAAAGCATGATGAGAATGAGAATCATTTTTCCTATTTTTAGAATCTTTTTCTTTTTCTTTTTCAACCATTTTTCTTTTTAAAGAAGTGTTTTCTTGAAAAGCAACTTTCTTTTGTTTTTCCACCAAAACAATTTTATTTTTCAAATTTGTGTTTCCTTCACAAAGATCATTTAGTTTAGACATCAAGGAAACATTCTCATTTTTCAAACTTTCATTTTCTTTTCAAAACATGCAATTTTATTTTTAAAAGACTCATTTTCTTTTAAAACATTTTCAAAATTTTCTTGTAAAGAATCCTTTTCTTTTAACATGCAATCAAATTTGTTTTTAATTTTCTTATTATCTTTTCTAAGCATGTCATATTTTTCAAGAAGTTGTTGACAAAAAGATGTAAGCTGATCATATGACATATCAACATCTTCATCTACCTCGGATTCGGTAGTTACCTCAGGGGGTTATCCCCTTGGACCATGTAGCACACGTTAGAGGTATCACTTCCAGCATCCGAATTGCTCCCCGCATAGTATTGTTCTTTTTCGCCAAGGAGATCAAGGTGTTCCATATTACAAAAGCCGAATCAATGTTAGCAACCCTACATAAATAATCATTGTTTAGGGTACTCTTCAAAGCATGAATGGCTTTTGAGTTAGCCTCAATATACTTACTCTTTGTTAGCATATGAATCATTAGTGGTAGCAAGATAAACATGAGTCCCTAAGGCTTTGAGGTACAAAGACATCTTAACCTTCCAAGTTTGGATGTTAAGGATGTCAAAGGTGGGAGGTGACATGAAATCCATGGTGTGTGTACAAATATTGTGATTAGCCTAAAAAATGAGGATCTTTAACTCTAGGTTGTAAGACCCAAATCAAGAGCACTTGGCTCTGATACCAATTGTAAGTCACCTAGAGGGGGGGTGAATAGGTGATGGCTAATCTAATGGTCACTTAATGCGGAATTAAATCTTATATGATGCGAACTAAAACTTCTTAAACTAAACACCACGTATAACACAAGAGTGTAGCCGAATTCCCCGTGAAGGGCTCTGGACTAACTCCTTAAGATTCCTTTAAATAAGAGTTGAGGTGCCGCGTTGGCTCTCTTGGTTGAATACAAGTGTTAGCAAACAATCCCCAAGCATATAACAATTAAGCACACAATGAATATCAAGCATATAAAGATGAACACAATATAAGCATGCAAGATATAAACAAGTAAGAGACAAAGAGAGAGAGCAATCACAAACATGGGAGATTTGTTTCGAGGTTCGAGCACACTTGCTCTACATCCCCGCCTTCAACACTATGAAGGATTTCCACTAGAATCGATCCCACCGGATCACTCGGTGCCGCAACACTTACAAGGCGAGTCCACACTTGAACTCCTTGGACTCTCTAGTCACTTCACAGACCGCAAGCCCACAAGCTTGCCGAGGCCGCACCTCAAACACCGAGTTCACACACGAACCCGAAAACACCGCGAACCCACAAGTCCGCCTCCTCAAAATACAAGAAAGATCTCTTGGTGATCTAAAACTTTGATCACCAATAAACATTCTCATAAAAACACTCCTGTAAAATGAATATATCAATGGATTGCTCAAGTGTTTGTGAGAAAAACAAGGATGGAATGTGTGGTGAAAAACACAAGAAAATCACTCTTGAAATACTCTTGATAAACTCTCTTTTGATTTGGAAATATTGGCTCTAAAACTTGTGGATATAACCATTAAAAAGAGTGGGAAAAACTAGCCCAAAAACTTCTTCTAAATCTTATCTAAAACAGCCCCCAAATGCCTCAATTTATAGAGCTAGAAAAACTAGCCGTTGGGAGCCAGATGGCCTGACGGTCGACCGCCCGGTCGACCGCCATCGTCAGATTTCTGACCGTTGTGGTAGCGGTCGACCGTCCCGGTCGACCGAGGCCTGGATACAGAGAGCAGTCTCTCTGTCCGGTCGATCGGCCCGGTCGATCGGGGCTTTCCAGAGAGCAGAGCTCTCTGGACGGTCGACCGTCCCGGTCGACTGGCCCTCCAGCCAGACTGGCGTGCACGTCGGTCGACCGAGTCGGTCGACCGACTTCAAGCTTCGGTCGACCGGCCCGGTCGACCGGCTGAAGCCAGGTCAGAAATTCTGGGATAAAAAGTTTGGTCATTTTGGCTCAAATAAAATCGCATAAAATTACCAAAAATCTACAAAAATAGTTTTAACATTATACATTAATAAACAAACATGCTTGCACAAAATCAAGGCATGTTACGAATAATTTGAACTATTTTTGTAACTTAGAAATTTTGGTCAAAAACAAAAACTGTATTTTTTCAAAATTGATTTTTCCAAAAACTTCTCCAAATACAAAACAAGATATTTTAAAACTTTTAAAGCATAGAGTATATGGATATGATCCACTACACATACATGGTAAAATATCTATGTTTTTGACATTAAGCACTAAATATGATTTTGGTTAAATACATATATATAATGAAGTCCAAAAACCAAACCGGTATTTTTCCAAAAAGAAAACTCTTTTGCATTTTTCCAAAATGAAAATTCTTTTATGAAAACATATCTAAATCAAAGAGTGTGTGTATATGGTATACTTGAGCAATCCACCAACTATTCTATCCTTTACATTTTATCTAAAAACAAAATCTTATAAAACAAACCTAGACACAAGTCTTCATCTTCTTGAAGTCTTCACTTGAAGTCTTCTCATCTTCTTGACTTGGTCCAAACACAATCCAATAGCTCTTTGGATCAAACTGTGCTAGCTCTAAAACTTGACTTTAAATCCTTTGTTGAAGCTACACACCTACTAAGATCTTGATCATGAATCTGTCACTAATTAAACACAAGATCATTAGTAACATAACTACATGAGTTGATCATCATCAAAACTAGAGTGATAGGCCTTTGGGCCAACAAACAATTCATGTCTTATCATGAAATAGCATTTCTCCCAATTCAGTGTCCAATTTTTCTCAACACAATGTTGGAGGACAAGTTCTAAATGGTGAAGACATTGAGTGAATGAATCTCCGTAGATAGAGAAATCATCCATGAAGACTTCTAAGAATTGGTCTACCATATCAGAGAAAAGACTGATCATGTAACGTTGAAACATTACTGGGGCATTGCACAAGCCAAAAGGCATTCGACGATAAGCGAATGTCCCAAATGGACATGTGAAAAATGTCTTTTCTTGGTCCTCAGGAGTAATGGGAATCTGATTATACCCCGAGTAACTGTCCAAGAAACGGTAATACTCATGCCAGCCAAACGTGCAAGCAATTGAGCATTTGATCAATGAAGGGAAGCAGAAAATGGTCCTTACGAGTTGCTGCATTAAGCTTCTTATAGTCAATGCAAACTTGAATTTTCGTTGGAAGTCGAGTTTGGACCAACTCTTTGTTCTCGTTTTCCACCACTGTGAAACCGGAATTCTTTAGAACCGCGTAGATAGGACTGACCCATTAGCTATCAGAAATAGAATAGATTATCCTGTTGTCTAAAAGTTTCACAATTTCAGCATGAACAACCTCTTGTATTATAAGATTTAATCTATGCTGCGGGTCTCTTTTTGGTGTCACTTCTTCATTGAGATGAATGCGATGTTGAATTATGGTTGGACTCAATCCCTTTATGTCGGTTGATTGGTCACTAATGTTGCATATTTAATGTCACATTTTCATACTTATTTTTAATAAAAGCCTGCATTGTCCTAATTAATTGCTTAATTTATTTGCAGGCCCATTCTTTAAGGAGATGAAGAAAATGAGCCCAAAGCCCACAAAAATTCTGAATTAAATCAGAGTTAATTCACACTCAGTAAATCAGGGAAAAATCAAGAGGTTAAAAACTGGTTGAGAAGAATCCTCTCAGAATCGATCGGTTGAAGCAAAGATCAAGCAAGTTTGATTCAGATTCTGACTGAATACATTTTAGTATTCGAATCATAACTTTTGCTACAGAATCTCAATTCTGATGATTCAAGATGATCCAGAAAGTAGACTGACAGAGCTAGAACTCTTATGTTGATCATTATTTCTAATTCTGTCAGTTGTTAAGTGATATTCAGCAATCAACAAGCCAACAAACAGCAGATCAGAACTGAATATCCACCTCTACCCCCTCCATTTCTCCTATAAATACCTGCACTCAAAGGCAAAAGGGAGGACAATGCAGAGTTAGGATTTTAGACTAGTTTTCCATTTCATAGTTTAGGTTTTTGTTTTTCCTTTTTATGTAATTGTAATTTTCATTTATGTAATTCAGAGGAGATCGACTTTCATTGAAGAACAAGAATGAAGCTTGAGCTATAGTGACAATGGTGTAAGGTTTTCTTTCTTTTCTTTGATTGTTATGAAATCGAATCGAGATTTTTTATGTGTATGTACTTCTATTTAGTGTTCTTCTTCTTCCTCTTTCTATTTTACTTTTCTTTTTCGTACAATCGTCTTCCAAGTGAGTCTAAAAGCATCGAAAGAGCCTTGCCATTGCGAGTGCCACCGATAGCTCATGACGATGGAATAGAGTCTCTCTCTCTGTATCATTTCATGCTTGCGTATCTTGATGATGTAATGTGGAAGAGACCAACATTCGACTCTTATGGGTTATGCGCTGCTTGCCTCCAATTCAAGGTAACATCGAAGTTAAAAACTCAAGGTAAGCTTTGGTGAAAAGAAGGTAAGTAACACTTTTATTTCTTTCTTTCATTTTTGTAAATTAAATCACCATCTCTTCAAAATCAATTTTTTTTTCTCCACTTCATTGTACATAGTCGCTTTTCTTGTTTTCTGATTTTTCACATTCTTAAATCTTTCACTTTCTTCTAACTTTAACTATAACTTTCTTTTTCTTTTTCTTAACTTTAAAAACCGAGAAGAACTCTCGTTTGGTTTTGATAACGATTTCAATAAAACTGTAAACGCTTCCATCGCAAACCCTCCTTGTGGATCACGACCCGCATAGCCACTTACTATAGCGGAAGAATTGAGCACTTGCACATCTCCTTTCTTAAATTCTATAATCTCGTATTTTTTGTGCAGGTTTTGCCTTAATCAAATTTTGGCGCCGTTGCCGGGGAGGGTAAAACAGTTTTTATTGAAATCTGAATTTTTCTTGCAAATCTTTTAGAACTAAACGATTTTTCTTCTCTGTTGCAGGTTACAGGGCAATCAAAGCAGGAAATTGATATTGTAGTGACATACAAGTGGCCTTGGGCCTCTGCTCTAGAAAGCAGAGACCCATTGCCCTCTGAATTGCCGCATTTCCACGGCAAAAGCCGCGGATCCGCGGCAATAAAGAGTTGACTACTAACAGCTTTTTGCAGGGCTGCTTAGTTTACAAAAATCTAGTTTGCTGCAATTATTTATTTCTTATATGCCATCACAAAGACCTGCTAATAATCAACAGTAAAACATTTGCTGCAAAAGTTAAAAATTGATTAGACGTTTGCATTTTAGGCACGCGTTTTTTTTCAATTCATTTATTTTTACTGTTGAAGAGTGCTGGAGCAAGGTATGTTTGCATTGCATCTAGAATAGGACTATCTCTTGGTTGATTTATATCGCTTAGAGTGCATCTTATTTATCTTGTACACTTGCACAAAAACTGATCTTAAGGGCACCACCCAATAATAAGATAAGGTGGGGATTTAATCACCCTTCCTTAGCCCAAAAATCAGAATCCAAGCACTCACTAACCCAAGCCTAACTAAAATTGAGTAGACGTTGGCCCTAGGGACATCTCGGACTCAATTAGGAGATTATCCTAGGGGGAAAAATGTTGGAATCTAACTCCTGCAAAATCAGTGTCTAGGAAAGGGATTGAGGGCCGAAAGCCCGAAGGTTGGTGGTTATTTAATTAAGGAACGTCTTTGACGGAAAACCTCCCACCAACCTTGCCCTGACCTGGCTGATTAGCTTGTGGTTAAAGTCTACATTAGACCTCCCGTGGACAGTCTAACCAGTTAGGAGTCGTCTAGGTCCTAAGTCTACCCTAACCTAGGCTAGAATTTTTTTCTTTTTGTTTGTTTATTTGTTTGTTTTTCTTTGTTTGTATTCTATTGTGTGATATGGACTATAATAATAATTTTTTCAACTATAATAATAATCCATATTACACATCAAACTCTTTTTCGGATATTACCAACCCGGCATATCATGACTTTAACCAACCTAGTGTGCCAGATTGGTCTTATCCGAATCAATATGACCCATACCCCCCATCTAATAACTATAATTTCCATAATGATTTCAACTCTTCACCGAGTCAGTGGGGATTCACCTCCCCCGAGCATAATTTCCAATCACCTTGCCCTCCTTCTCCACCCAGTCCACATTATGTTCAAGATTCATACTCAGTTCCACCCGTCCAAAATAGGAAACTATCAATTATGGAACAGAGTATGCGTGAGTCCAAACACAAATCCCAAGATCTGATGGACTCACAATTTCAATACCACTTCCAAGACAACTCTTCATCTTTTCATCAAAACAATGAACCCATCAATTATGAAAAGATGCTAGAAGCCATGACTCATGCTCAAAATGCTAGAAATCGTGACATAGATATGATGGTCGAATCTCTACGTTCCCACCGTCCTGATGTCACTTACCATTCTGTTAGAGCCAAAGAGTCATGTTGTTTTGGAAATCAAGATTCTATTTCAGAACAACCATTTGAACTTACCCAAACTCCAAATTTTGAAAAAGATATTGATAGTTTGGCTAGTTTTCCTTTCCCTGAAATAGAACTTGAAAATGATTATGATCCTGAACCCCAACTTAGTGATTCAATTCCATTTCCTGATTCGATTATGACTCTGGTATCTTCACCTGATTTCGATCTTTCCCCCGAGTCAACATTGGATCCTGTACCAATCCATAATGAAATTGAATCACCCATCTGTGAGGATCATATTGAACTTGACCAATTATACACTCTTGAAGATCCTATTGACAAATTGGCAAGTTCTCAATTTTTTGATATTAAAGTCAATGAGATATGTGACCTAGATTCTCAGATATGTGATCCAGTTCAACTTTTTGAATCAATATTGACTCCTGTTTTATTACCAAACTTGAATAATATTCTAGAGTTAGTTTTGATTCCCCCACCTATCATTCCTGAACTGGAATCACCCATATTAGGTCAGATCCCATTGTTGGAAAATACATGTGGACTGGAGTTTCAATTTCTTGACTTGGACCCAATTTCTGAACCTATTTCGACTCCTGAACCTTTACTTGACTTAAGTCACCTTCCCGAGTCGGTATTAGTTCCTGTCCTTCCTGAGTCCAAGTCAACAGTTCTATCATTTCATACTCCATTCTGGGACGAGGTGGTTGACAAATTTGACTCCGAAATTAGTTATGGAATATGGAAATTAGATGGGGTCAAATATTTAATAAAAATCCTTAATGGATTTATCTTTTTAGTGGGTCATATTAAAGATAGTGCTGGTGGGTTCCTCCGAGACCCAAGAAAAGTTGATTGGGCCGCGTTTCGTGGACCAATCAGACCACCACCGGAACCACCACCTTAAGGTAACACTTTCCTTCCCTGTCGTCTTTTTCATGCATCTATGCATTAATTCATACATTGAGGACAATGCATGAGATAGGTGTGGGGGAGGGTCTAACATAACTTTTCTTTTTCTTTAAAAAAAATAAAAAAATAAAAAAAATTGACATTTTTCTTTACTTTTAAAAAAAAACTTTTTGAAAAATAGAAACAATATTTTGACTTATTTTTGTAAGAAATTAAGTTAATTTTAAGGAATAGGAAATCCAACTTAGGATTTCTTATACTTGGTCAAAATAAGATAATTTGTTTGATTTTTAGGGTTAGGAAGATAATTTGTCAAAGTAATTTAGTCTTGATCTTTACCTTGATGAAATATGCATACTTCATACACTTACACACTTAGGGTTCAAAAACAAAGATTCTTATGCCTTATAAATATATATATATATATATATATATATATATATATATATAAAATAAATAAGTCTAATTATTGATTAGCTAGGTGCTTTGGCCTAAGCAAGCCTTAGTATTTACGCGAAAGATAATTAGATCAGTTTGAAAAAAAAATGAATAAGTCTAATTATTGATTAGCTAGGTGCTTTGGCCTAAGCAAGCCTTAGTATTTATGCGAAAGATAATTAGATCAGTTTGAAAAAAAAAAAAAATGAATAAGTCTAATTATTGATTAGCTAGGTGCTTTGGCCTAAGAAAGCCTTAGTATTTATGCGAAAGATGATTAGATAAGTTTGAAAAATATATATATAAAAATCCTCTGATTAAGCTGGGTGTCTGTGCCTAATAAAGCATGAGTATTCACGCCTAAAAGAGGTTCATATAATAAAATCCTTAGTTTTGTGGCCTTGTCTGCTCGAGTCCTTAAGTCCTAGGGGTGTCTTCTCACCTGGTGCCCTAAGACCGTTTGGTTTGGGAGTCATCGATTAGGGGCTCGTTACATGGGCAGATTAGAAAGCCTAATAGAACTAAGGAATAATACCACAAAAAAAAAGAAGTAAAAGTATATATATAAATAAGTAAGGCATAAAAGTTAGAGTTAATGAACCCTTAGTCAAAATTTTCACAGTCACAAGGTGCATATGACTTAGGGTAAAGTAATAGACTAGATGAGAAGTACAATTTGACTCCTTACTTTGATTGATAACAAATTTTTGAATGGAGACTAAGTTTAGGAATAAAGAAATTCGGGTTTCCTATAACTTATAGATTGCTTAGATCTTACAATCATATTTTAAATATTTTTCTCTTTCAAAATGCTTTTCGAAAATACTAACTCTTTATTTCCCTTTCTTTATGGATTTTGTGGGTGCAATCCGCTGAAAACCCTCACGAGACAAAACTCGTCCTCTAGGGGAAACCTAGAGGTTTAACGGCCTGTTGCACATGCTAAGTGCAATCGCGTGACCTGCGAAAGTGGTCTAATAATCCTTAGTATAGTTTAGTTGTTTTGCTCGAGGACGAGCAAAAGATAGGTATGGGGGTGTGATTGGTCACTAATGTTGCATATTTAATGTCACATTTTCATACTTATTTTTAATAAAAGCCTGCATTGTCCTAATTAATTGCTTAATTTATTTGCAGGCCCATTCTTTAAGGAGATGAAGAAAAATGAGCCCAAAGCCCACAAAAATTCTGAATTAAATCAGAGTTAATTCACACTCAGTAAATCAGGGAAAAATCAAGAGGTTAAAAACTGGTTGAGAAGAATCCTCTCAGAATCGATCGGTTGAAGCAAAGATCAAGCAAGTTTGATTCAGATTCTGACTGAATACATTTTAGTATTCGAATCATAACTTTTGCTACAGAATCTCAATTCTGATGATTCAAGATGATCCAGAAAGTAGACTGACAGAGCTAGAACTCTTATGTTGATCATTATTTCTAATTCTGTCAGTTGTTAAGTGATATTCAGCAATCAATAAGCCAACAAACAGCAGATCAGAACTGAATATCCACCTCTACCCCCTCCATTTCTCCTATAAATACCTGCACTCAAAGGCAAAAGGGAGGACAATGCAGAGTTAGGATTTTAGACTAGTTTTCCATTTCATAGTTTAGGTTTTTGTTTTTCCTTTTTATGTAATTGTAATTTTCATTTATGTAATTCAGAGGAGATCGACTTTCATTGAAGAACAAGAATGAAGCTTGAGCTATAGTGACAATGGTGTAAGGTTTTCTTTCTTTTCTTTGATTGTTATGAAATCGAATCGAGATTTTTTATGCGTATGTACTTCTATTTAGTGTTCTTCTTCTTCCTCTTTTCTATTTTACTTTTCTTTTTCGTACAATCGTCTTCCAAGTGAGTCTAAAAGCATCGAAAGAGCCTTGCCATTGCGAGTGCCACCGATAGCTCATGACGATGGAATAGAGTCTCTCTCTGTATCATTTCATGCTTGCGTATCTTGATGATGTAATGTGGAAGAGACCAACATTCGACTCTTATGGGTTATGCGCTGCTTGCCTCCAATTCAAGGTAACATCGAAGTTAAAAACTCAAGGTAAGCTTTTGGTGAAAAGAAGGTAAGTAACTCTTTTATTTCTTTCTTTCATTTTTGTAAATTAAATCACCATCTCTTCAAAATCAATTTTTTTTCTCCACTTCATTGTACATAGTCGCTTTTCTTGTTTTCTGATTTTTCACATTCTTAAATCTTTCACTTTCTTCTAACTTTAACTATAACTTTCTTTTTCTTTTTCTTAACTTTAAAAACCGAGAAGAACTCTCGTTTGGTTTTGATAACGATTTCAATAAAACTGTAAACGCTTCCATCGCAAACCCTCCTTGTGGATCACGACCCGCATAGCCACTTACTATAGCGGAAGAATTGAGCACTTGCACATCTCCTTTCTTAAATTCTATAATCTCGTATTTTTTGTGCAGGTTTTGCCTCAATCATCGGTGATAGTCCAGCCAATGTCTTTCCTATGTTTTCTAAGAATTACTTTAAGATTCTCTCTTGCCCGTCATCTAAATGGGAGGCAATTATGATAGGAAAGGTCTCTTGTTTGCCTAGATAGACGTACTTAAGATGTGCAGGTAAGGCTTTCAATTCTAAGGAAGGGGAAGGCTCACTAAAAAGAGGAGTCAAATGTATTGGCTCCACATTTGGTGAAATAGGGTTCAAGGCCCAATTGACAGGAGACTCGACAACTTGATCAAGATTAAAGTCGTCAGACTCTAATTCAAAGTCACAATCAGTTTCTAGCTTCAATTCTTCTCTATGTTCACTTGTTAAGTTCTCAATGAGGTTGATTTCAAATGTTTGCTGATAGGGAAAGAAGTAATAGGAGTGTACTAAATTCAGAGATAGAGGGTTTAGAGTCAACCTTCTTTGTTCGAATGTGATGCTCAAAACTCCAAGAATGTATTCAAAATGTTTATGTACTCCTTCCGAATCACCGTAGGAGTATGAACTATTATGGGTCGATCCTCAGGGAGAGCTAGCTCGTGATGGAAGCTTTACGGTTAAGTGGTGAAGAAAGAAAACGAGAGTTCTTTTATGTTCAAAAGAATCACAATGACATGGAAAAATAAAAGAAAACTTTGGTGTGGATTGGTTGCATGAAAGAAAACGATGGAAAAAAAAGTGAAAGAACTCGAAAACTAGACTTAGCTTTAGAAAGAAAACTAAAGAAGAAAAACTTTGAAAGACTTTTGAGATGGAAGAAACCATGACTAGCTAACCTTTCTAATTTGCTAACTTACTAATCTCATTATGGTGATGCATGCCTCATGTTGATTCATCGGCAAAGGTTTGTCTTGCTTGTTGGTCAAATTGCTTTCCCACTTGGTAGATGGGTGATCTTCTCGGACTCGTCTTGTAGCCTCATTGATTCATTGGCTCTCGAGATAGAATTTCAATGGTAGAATCGAGGAGTGTCACTCAAGGGATGCTAAGGAAGAAGATACAAGATTCATTAGTCATTCAAGGCCATACATCAAGTTAGCATTGAAGTAAGAAAATTGTACAACAAATAGCATATGGTAGGTGCTCCATCTCCATGTTCCATCAAGGCACTTGTTCTAAAGACAAGGCTCTAAATGAGGCTCACATGAATCATATGGAATTACAATAAGAATTTGCCAAGAATGAAAGTAACCCATCTTCATTGGGGATGAAAGAGACTTAAAATTGCAAGATTAAAAGTTAGCAATCACCTAAGAGTTAGAAGTTAGCAAAGTTAGTGGTTAGCTAGTCATGTTAAAGAAGTTAGCTAGACATTGCAAAGAAAAGAAAACAACAATTCATGTAGAAAGAAAATGCAATAAAAGTAAAGCTTGAAGAAAGTAATGCAAGAAATGTAAAGCACTAGAAATTGCAAAGATGAGAAGAATGATGGATAAATCCTTGCTTCAAGTTGTCACCCCTTGGATTACAAGCTCTCTCACTCTTTCTTTCTCTCTTTTGTAGAATTTCTAGGAGGAAGAAGGAGATTATAAGAGCACTAAAAAGACTAAAGAGAAATCACTACAACTTTCTAAAATACAAGCTCTCTCTCCAAATCTCTCCTCTCTTTTTTGCAGAGTCCTTGGTAGTCTATTTATAGGCTTCAGAAGAGGAGGCCTTCAAATCCTGACCATGGGATCAAATCGCTGGCTCAACGGCCAGATCCCTGCCGCGGATCCGCGGCCAGAGCCGCATTTCCGCGGCAGAATCTTGGCCGTTGCGCCAACGAATTCTGTTGCCATTCTGTTGTAGTCTGTTAGCCACGTGGATCTTCTAGAATGCTGAGTGGATGCGTGGATGTCTCCAGATCCGGGCTTTAGAATTTTGGGCTTTTCATTTGGCACTTTAATTAATCCCATTTATCCTTGATAAATCCTTGATTATGGGCCTTCCTCTCCATTAAAGATGGACCTGCAAATTTAGAGAGAAAATCATTAAAAACCTCATTTTTATTTACATAAAGCATAATATAGAGGTGGAAGATGATGCAAAAATGAACTACTATCACACCCCCATACCTAGCTTTTGCTCGTCCTCTAGCAAAAAGAAAATAAAAAATCCTAACTAAGTTATTGAACCACTTTCGTAGGTGACACGGTTGCACTGAGCATGTGCAACAGGCCGTTAAACCTCTAGGTTACCCTAGAGGAGGAGTGTTATCTTCTGAGGGTTTTCAGCGGATTGCACCCACAAAATCCAAGAAAATAAAATGTTAGTGAAAAGTTTGATCCATATTTTTCAAGAGTCTTACTTGATTTATAGGTTTCAAGTTACTCTAAACTCGTCATTCTTTTTATAAGTGTCTATTTAAAGTTTTGTCTTCAACTTAGGTTAAGTTCTTAAGGAATAGATCGAAGACCGGATTTTGAATCATTCCTAGTATATATACATCTATAAATATGAAGGATCTTTCTCAGACTAAGTTCATTTATTTACTAATATATACAATATATATATATATATACACATTTTATTTATTTATTTATTTATTTACATTTCCTTAGCTTCCTTAGGCTTTCTAATTTACCCATGTAACGAGCCTCTTACCGATGACTCCCAAACCAGTCGGTCTTAGGGCACCAGATGAAGATACATCCCTAAGGTTCAAGGACTCGAGTAAACTAGGCCACGAATACTAAGGACTTAACCACCTTTAGGCGTGACTAGCCATGCTTCTTGAGGCACAGCTAACCGGCTTAATTAGTGGCTAAGTAATTATTTATTAATTAATTAATTAATTATTTATTTATTTATTTTTTATTATATATATGTAAATAGAATCACTAAGTCTTTGATTAATCCCTCAATATGTTTAATGTATATATGCTAAAGTAAGAATAAAATCTAGCTATCTTTCTTATCCTTTTTCACTTAACATTAAAATCCAACAAAATTCCTCTTTTTGACTTATAATTAGAAATCATAGTTAAGAGTTTCCTTAATCCCTAAAGTCAAGTTTGATTCTTTTAAACATGGATCAAAAATTTCTTTTTTTTTAATTTTTAATTTTTTAAAAAGAAAAAGTAAAATCTAAAGAAAATAAAAAATCTATAAAGAAAGGTAAAAGCTAAAAATAAAAATCCTAAAAAAGAAAATAAAAAACCTAAAAAAAGAAAATAAAAATCCTAAGTTAGTATCTACCCCCCCATACCTATCACATGCATTGTCCTCAATGTATGCAAGATAAAAGATGCATGAAATAGGTAAAGAAACTAAATTACTCCCTTCGTCGTTTTGGACCAGCGGGGTGCTGGGTCCAGCCGACTGTGAACGCCGTAGCCCTGCCTCAATGTGGTCCAACCTAGAGGATTGCTCCTCTACTTCTTCCTCAGCCTAACCTGCCCCCTAAAGATCTTCTTCATGCCCCTCCAAATGGTGGACATGAAGGCACGTGAGTCCGTTGGGGGATCCTGGTGCTAGAATTCGGGCTCATCTTCCTCATGTAAGCTCTCCTCAGAAGAGGGCTCCACGGCACATCTTCCGGCTGGACAATAGGGGTCCAGACCGCATGTAAACAACTCTTGTATGCACTAGTGGGTCTCTCTTGGGGCACAAACATCCGGTGATAAGTATCAAATATAGCGTCCGATAGGAAAGTCCTACAAAGACGCGTGATCAGAACAACATGTGAAAATTTTGCACCCCGGGTGCGTGAGGAGTTGGTGATAATAGAGTGAAAGATGGTCCTATTGAGGCAGACCGTGTGCTGCCTAGTCATGAGGTCATGGATAATCTGCAGCACGGGGCGGTTGAATGACGTGGTATGGTCCAGACCTAAGATATTGCGTTGGATCCATCGTCCAACGCAATGTACGTTTCAGAATGTGGTGCTGGCCTTAAGCCCACGGTCTTGCTCGGTACAGCGAGCCCCCATGATGGTCATGTAATCTATAAGTGGAAGGGGGTCGCTATGCTGTGGGAAAGTAGGGACATGCGTGAGTTCCTCAAGGAGAGGAAGTGTGATGTATATGTCCCCTAAAGGCATGTGGACTGTGAACTGATAGGTGTTATAGTCAACAGATGCAAGATCAATAGAGTTAAAGAACAACGTCACCAAATCAGGACAATAGAATGCATCGTTTTCATTATTATCATACACCAAAGAGGACCAATCCAATGCACGTATGCGATCAATAAATATGTGTCCGTATCCATCACGATCACACAAAATTTTCGAAAAATCCTTTTCAGCAAATATAGTGGGTGCCATGCTAACAAACTGGAGCAAACTAAAAGATCGAGAGATCGAAGATCAAACCGCCCCCGGAATTCATGGGGGGAATTCAAGATTGAGTTTGCAGAGGGCACAGGCGCAGGAAATTTGATGATCGGCCACCGGATTGGCAACCAGCGCAGGAAATCGACGGTCAAACACTTTGGCGGCGCTCCAGCAGATCAGGAACTGCCGCAGATCTGCGACAATTATCGCGAAAACGCGGCTTGTAGGAAGCGGCTGAGGAGCGGAAAATTTCTTGGGGCGGCGCTTTGAAAGGGGAGTTCAGATATGGGTTTCGTTCTGGAGTTTGAGGGAGAAAGGCAGGGTAAAGAGATTTTATAGGGACTTGAGAAAGGTTGAAAAGATGGAAGTCCCAATAAACCCCTAGGTTAAAGTGAATATTTACAAACCTAGGTGGATTTGAAATTTGAAAGTTGTGAAGGAGTGGAACTCTTGATACAAAAGTCCCACATCTTTGGAGTTTTTATTTTTTATTTTTTTATTTTTTTATTTATATATATATATTATTATTATTATTTTTATTTTATTTTTATTTACAAAAGGGTACAAAAATTATTTATGAAGTGTGTCCACTACCTAGGGCTTCTTTTGGTCGTATCCCTCTAGCCCGTTTCCCATCATTCCAATGGGTCCGTTTAAGAGGGCTCAGTTGGGAAACGAGTTGAATTGTCCTCTGAGCCTTAGGCGTCTCCAGTTTCAATTGCTTAAGATGATTCATCCTCATATCACCACAATGCTCTTTAAAAAACTTGCCACCATCACCACTCTGCTCCTTTGAAACTTCTTTATTCTGAATTCCAAGAAATTCCAACTCAGCCTCGTATATTTCCTCAAAGCTGAGGTCAACACTTTCCCCTGAATATGTGCCATTAATCAAAATATCCTGAGTTGGTTCATCCAGATACATGAGCTCGTCCTTGAAGAGGTCTTCAAAAAGTATGTCAATTGGAGGTTCGTTAACGATATCCTTATGGATTACACTCTTTGTTGGCTCTTTGAAAGTGAAGATATCCAAATCAAGTTTCCCCTTTTGAAAGGGTACTCGAACATTCGGATCTTCCGCATCAAGATGGTTGCATTCATTTTGAAATGACTCCTTAAGAAACAGCAACTCATCTTCTGAATCGTCACACTCTTCCTCACAATTGTTTTCGACAAAGTTTACCTCATATGTTTGATCTCTTGTCTTACGAGATTGTTTATCTACATTGAAGACATTCATTTCTCGAGTCATGTCACCAAATGTTAGCCTCATGGATCCATTCCTACAATTGATGATGGCATTTGCTGTAGCAAGGAATGGTCGCCCCAGGATAACATGAGTTTGAGCCCGATGATTAGAGTTAGACACAGGTTGTGTCTCAAGAACTATGAAATCTACCGGGTAAATGAACTCCCCAACTCTGACAAGGACATCATGAATTTCCCCTTTGGGGATCTTCACAGAACGATCAGCCAATTGTATCTTAACTTGGGTCGGACGAAGGTCGCCTAACCCTAGTTGTTGATATACAGAAAAGGGAAGGAGATTGATACTGGCTCCCAAATCAAGCAATGCCCTATTGATTGTAGTCTGTCCTATGATACAAGAGATGGTTGGGCTCCCTGGGTCCTTGTATTTCACAGGAATTAGCCCAGTGAGCAACTCACTGAAGTTTGAAGTTAGGAAGACTTTTTTAGGGACTTTTGCTTTCCTCTTCTTTGTGCACATTTCCTTTAAAAATTTGGCATATGAAGGAACTTGTTGAATTGCATCAAGAAGAGGGATATTGATTTGGACTTGATGAAACATCTCTCTGATCTTCTCCATATGAGCATTCAATTTTGGATTTGCCAGCCTATTTGGAAATGGTACAATAGGCTTATATGGTTGCTCATCTATCTTTTCTTTTCCTTTGGCTTTTGAAGTTGATGGTTCAGAACTGGAAGATGAATTGTCTGGAGTTGGTTGTACTGGAACAGGAGGTGTTGGTTTTGACACTGATTTGGATGTTTGATTAGAAACCTTATTATCTACCCGCTTCCCAGATCTCAGAATATGAATAGTGTTGCATTGACTGGGGCCCATGTCTTCTACTTCATGTAGAGGAAAGTGATTTTTTGGATTGGGCACTGGCTGGCTTGGTAGCATACCTTTTTGTCTCTCATTTACAGAATTAGCCAATTGCCCTATCTGGACCTGTACTTTATTCATATCCTGATGTTGGGTTTTTATTAGGGTTTCTATCATTTTTTCCAACTCGGATATTCGCCTATCTGAATTATTCTGGGGTTGATTTTGTTAATAAGTAGGCTGGAAGTTTGTTTGGTGATGTGGTGGATTTTTATAAGATTGGAATTGTGGTGGATTATGATATGGGTGAAAATTCGGTGGATTCTAGTTGAAACTGGGTGTGTGAGACTGAGCATGATATGGATGTGGAAATGATGGCCTAGGTTGCTCAGGACCAGACTGACTCCAAGAAAAATTTTGATGGTTTCGCCATCCCGGATTGTACGTATTGGAGTATGAATTGTGATTGGGTCTGGTATAGGCAGCATTCATGTTCTCCTGATACATTTGAGACTGGTATACAGGACACTCCTCAAAGACATGGTTGAGATCATGGCAATAGGTGCAACCCGATTTGACCACAGGTGATGGGTTGACCTGGTTGACAACAGAATGTTCCCTTGATTCAAGCAATTCTATCCTCTTCATTAATTGTGTGATCTTAGCCTCAGCAGCTATAGAGGATTCTATTGAATGCATACCGGTTCTGGAAGTGGTGGGAGTGGGTTTATCTGGGCATGACTCCCACTGAATTATTTTCTCAGCTAAGGCTTCAAAGAGATCCCACCCCTGATTCTCATCTTTCTTTAAAAATTTCCCTTGGCACATGGTTTCAAGGAGCGTCTTTCTTTGATAATCAAGTCCGTCATAGATAATTTGGCATTGCCGCCATTTCTCTATGCCGTGATGAGGGCATAAGGCTAGAAGGTCTTTGAAGCGTTCGAAATATTTCCAGAAGGGTTCATTTGATTCCTGCTTGAATTGCATGATGTTTTTTCTCATGAGGGCTGTCTTGTGAATGGGATAAAATTTCTTAAGAAAGACTTTTATAAAATCATCCCATGAAGAAATCGAACTGGCGGGAAGATTGTAAAGCCATTTCTTAGCTATGTCTTTCAGCGCAAAAGGTATGAACCTTAGTATAATAGCATCCTCAGTCAATTGAGAAATTCTCATCATTACACATACTTCTTCAAACTCACGAATGAAGAAATATGCGTCCTCAGACTCTAAGCCATGAAATCGGGGAAGTGTGTTTATGAATTATGGCTTTAGCTCAAAATTATGTCCGTTAGTCACAGGGAGAAGAATGCATGTTGGAAGTGAAGTGCGAATCGGGTAAAATTTATCTTGAAGCGAAGTGTTGTTTGCCATTATTGGGATTGTGTCAAGTGGTTGTGTTTGTGTAAGTGTAGAGAATCTAACAAGTCTTGCAGAATCTGGATCCCTGTACCACTCTTGCATACAAAATCATAAACAACGTTCACCGATCACACTAGCGAAAAGAAGATGAAAATAACAAACAAGAAAAAAAAAAATCAATCACAAGCTATCTAGGATACCTGGACCTAGACGACTCCTAACTATTCGATGAACCGAAGAAGGTTGTTGCTTGAATCAGACCACAGCTAATCAGCCAGGTAGGGGCAAAATACGGTGGGAGGTATCCGTGCGTAAGCAACGGGCCTTAATTACACCAAACCACGGTATCTTCGAGGCGTAACCTCTTAATCCCCAACCTTAGACACTGATTTGACTGGAGTATGAATCAAAATCAATTTCCAACTTCAGCCGATCTCCTACTGAGTCCGGATGTCCCTAGGGCCAACGTCTATCAAATTTTATTAAAAAGCTTGGGATTGTGAGTGCTTGGATAATGATTTTTGGGCCAAGGAAAGAGTGATAAAATTCCCACCTTATCTTATTTATTGGGTGATGCCCTTAAAATCAATTTTGTGCAAGTGTACAGTTTATGCAAACAAGGTTCACTCAAAGCGATATAAATCAACCAAGAAGTGAGTCCTATTCAATATGCAATGCGAACATACCTTGCTCCAGCACTCTTCAACAGTAAAATAAATTAATTGAAAAGACACGTGCCTAAAAATGCAAACGTCTAATCAATTTTTATCTTTACAACAAATGTTTTACTGTTGATTATTAGCAGGAATATGGTGAAAGCATACAAGAATTTAGAATTGCAGCAGCTGTATTTTCGCAAAGCAAGCAACCCTGCACAAAAACAGATTAGTAGTCAACTCATCATTGCCACGGATCCGTGGCTTTTGCCGAGAAAACGCGGCAAATCTGAGAGAACTTGGTCTCTGCTTTCTAGAGCAGAGGCCCAAGGCCACTTATATATTACTGCAATGCTGATTTTCCTGTTTCTTCAACCTGTAACCTGCAACAGAGAAGAAAACTCGTTTAGTTCTTCAATTAAATGTAAACCGTTGCTCTCCCTGGCAACGGCGCCAAAAATTTGATAGGGAAAGAAGTAATAGGAGTGTACTAAATTCAGAGATAGAGGGTTTAGAGTCAACCTTCTTTGTTCGAATGTGATGCTCAAAACTCCAAGAATGTATTCAAAATGTTTATGTACTCCTTCCGAATCACCGTAGTAGTATGAACTATTACGGGTTGATCCTCAGGGAGAGCTCGCGATGGAAGCTTTACGGTTAAGTGGTGAAGAAAGAAAACGAGTGTTCTTATATGTTCAAAAGAATCACAATGACATGGAAAAATAAAAGAAATTTTGGTGTGGATTGGTTGCATGAAAAGAAAACGATGGAAAAGAAAGTGAAAGAACTCGAAAACTAGACTTAGCTTTAGAAAGAAAACTAAAGAAGAAAAACTTTGAAAGACTTTTGAGATGGAAGAAACTATGACTAGCTAACCTTTCTAATTTGCTAACTTACTAATCTCATTATGGTGATGCATGCCTCATGTTAATTCACCGGCAAAGATTTGTCTTGCTTGTTGGTCAAATTGCTTTCCCACTTGGTAGATGGGTGATCTTCTCGGACTCGTCTTGTAGCCTCATTGATTCATTGGCTCTCGAGATAGAATTTCAATGGTGGAATCGAGGAGTGTCACTCAAGGGATGCTAAGGAAGAAGATACAAGATTCATTAGTCATTCAAGGCCATACATCAAGTTAGCATTGAAGTAAGAAAATTGTACAACAAATAGCATATGGTAGGTGCTCCATCTCCATGTTCCATCAAGGCACTTGTTCTAAAGATAAGGCTCTAAATGAGGCTCACATGAATCATATGGAATTACAACAAGAATTTGTCAAGAATGAAAGTAACCCATCTTCATTGGGGATGAAAGAGACTCAAAATTGCAAGATTAAAAGTTAGCAATCACCTAAGAGTTAGAAGTTAGCAAAGTTAGTGGTTAGCTAGTCATGTTAAAGAAGTTAGCTAGACATTGCAAAGAAAAGAAAACAACAATTCATGTAGAAAGAAAATGCAATAAAAGTAAAGCTTGAAGAAAGTAATGCAAGAAATGTAAAGCACTAGAAATTGTGAAGATGAGAAGAATGATGGATAAATCCTTACTTCAAGTTGTCACCCCTTGGATTACAAGCTCTCTCACTCTTTCTTTCTCTCTTTTACAGAATTTCTAGGAGGAAGAAGGAGATTACAAGAGCACTAAAAAGACTAAAGAGAAATCACTACAACTTTCTAAATTACAAGCTCTCTCTCCAAATCTCTCCTCTCTTTTTCGCAGAGTCCTTGGTAGTCTATTTATAGGCTTCAGAAGGGGAGGCCTTCAAATCCTGACCATGGGATCAAATCGCTGGCTCAACGGCCAGATCCCTGCCGCGGATCCGCGGCCAGAGCCGCGTTTCCGCGGCAGAATCTTGGCCGTTGCGCCAACGAATTCTGTTGCCATTCTGTTGTAGTCTGTTAGCCACGTAGATCTTCTAGAATGCTGAGTGGATGCGTGGATGTCTCCAGATCTGGGCTTTAAACTTTTGGGTTTTTCATTTGACACTTTAATTAATTCCATTTATCCTTGATAAATCCTTGATTATGGGCCTTCCTCTCCATTAAAGATTGACCTGCAAATTTAGAGAGAAAATCATTAAAAACCTCATTTTTATTTACATAAAGCATAATATAGAGGTGGAAGATGATGCAAAAATGAACTACTATCACACCCCCATACCTAGCTTTTGCTCGTCCTCGAGCAAAAAGAAAAGAAAAAATCCTAACTAAGTTATTGAACCACTTTCGTAGGTGACACGATTGCACTGAGCATGTGCAACAGGCCGTTAAACCTCTTGGTTACCCTAGAGGGGGAGTGTTGTCTCCTGTGGGTTTTCAGCGGATTGCACCCACAAAATCCAAGAAAAGAAAATGTTAGTGAAAAGTTTGATCCATATTTTTCAAGAGTCTTACTTGATTTATAGGTTTCAAGTTACTCTAAACTCGTCATTCTTTTTATAAGTGTCTATTTAGAGTTTTGTCTTCAACTTAGGTTAAGTTCTTAAGGAATAGATCGAAGACCGGATTTTGCATCATTCCTAGTATATATACATCTATAAATATGAAGGATCTTTCTCAGACTAAGTTCATTTATTTACTAATATATACAATATATATTTACATTTTTATTTATTTATTTATTTACATTTTCTTAGCTTCCTTAGGCTTTCTAATTTACCCATGTAACGAGCCTCTTACCGATGACTCCCAAACCAGTCGGTCTTAGGGCACCAGATGAAGATACATCCCTAAGGTTCAAGGACTCGAGTAAACTAGGCCACGAATACTAAGGACTTAACCACCTTTAGGCGTGACTAGCCATGCTTCTTGAGGCACAGCTAACCGGCTTAATTAGTGGCTAAGTAATTATTTATTATTTATTTATTTATTTATTTTATTTTTCTTATTTTTTATTATATATATATGTAAATAGAATCACTAAGTCTTTGATTAATCCCTCAATATGTTTAATGTATATATGCTAAAGTAAGAATTAAAATCTAGCTATCTTTCTTATCCTTTTTCACTTAACCTAAAAATCCAACAAAACTCCTCTTTTCGACTTATAATTAGAAATCATAGTTAAGAGTTTCCTTAATCCCTAAAGTCAAGTTTGATTCTTTTAAACATGGATCAAAAATTTCTTTTTTTTTAATTTTTTTAAAAAGAAAAAGTAAAATCTAAAGAAAATAAAAAATCTATAAAGAAAGGTAAAAGCTAAAAATAAAAATCCTAAAAAGGAAAATAAAAATCCTAAAAAAAAGAAAATAAAATCCTATGTTAGTATCTACCCCCCCATACCTATCTCATGCATTGTCCTCAATGTATGCAAGATAAAAGATGCATGAAATAGGTAAAGGAACTAAATTACTCCCTTCGTCGTTTTGGACCAGCGATGGTGCTGGGTCCAGCCGACTGTGAACGCCGTAGCCCTGCCTCAATGTGGTCCAACCTAGAGGATTGCTCCTCTACTTTCTTCCTCAGCCTAACCTGCCCCCTAAAGATCTTCTTCATGCCCCTCCAAATGGTGGACATGAAGGCACGTGAGTCCGTTGGGGGATCCTGGTGCCAGAATTCGGGCTCATCTTCCTCATGTAAGCTCTCCTCAGAAGAGGACTCCACCGCACATCTTCCGGCTGGACACTAGGGGTCCAGACCGCATGTAAACAACTCTTGTATGCACTAGTGGGTCTCTCTTGGGGCACAAACATCCGGTGATAAGTATCAAATATAGTGTCTGATAGGAAAGTCCTACAGAGACGCGTGATCAGAACAGCATGTGAAAATTTTGCACCCCGGGTGCGTGAGGAGTTGGTGATAATAGAGTGGAAGATGGCCCTATTGAGGCAGACCGTGTGCTGCCTAGTCATGAGGTCATGGATAATCTGCAGCACGGGGTGGTTGAATGACGTGGTATGGTCCAGACCTAAGATATTGCGTTGGATCCATCGTCCAACGCAATGTACGTTTCGGAATGTGGTGCTGGCCTTAAGCCCACGGTCTTGCTCGGTACAGCGAGCCCCCATGATGGTCATGTAATCTATAAGTGGAAGGGGGTCGCTATGCTGTGGGGAAGTAGGGACATGCGTGAGTTCCTCAAGGAGAGGAAGTGTGATGTATATGTCCCCTAAAGGCATGTGGACTGTGAACTGATAGGTGTTATAGTCAACAGATGCATGATCAATAGAGTTAAAGAACAACGTCACCAAATCAGGACAATAGAATGCATCGTTTTCATTATTATCATACACCAAAGAGGACCAATCCCATGCACGTATGCGATCAATAGATATGTGTCCGTATCCATCACGATCACACAAAATTTTCGAAAAATCCTTTTCAGCAAATATAGTGGGTGCCATGCTAACAAACTGGAGCAAACTAAAAGATCGAGAGATCGAAGATCAAACCGCCCCCGGAATTCGTGGGGGGAATTCAAGATCGAGTTTACAGAGGGCACAGGCGCAGGAAATTTGATGATCGGCCACCGGATTGGCAACCAGCGCAGGAAATCGACTGTCAAACACTTTGGCGACGCTCCAGCAGATCAGGAACTGCCGCGAATCTGCAGCAATTATCGCGAAAACGCGGCTTGTAGGAAGCGGCTGAGGAGCGGAAAATTTCTTGGGGCGGCGCTTTGAAAGGGGAGTTCAGATCTGGGTTTCGTTCTGGAGTTTGAGGGAGAAAGGCAGGGTAAAGAGATTTTATAGGGACTTGAGAAAGGTTGAAAAGATGGAAGTCCCAATAAACCCCTAGGTTAAAGTGAATATTTTACAAACCTAGGTGGATTTGAAATTTGAAAGTTGTGAAGGAGTGGAACTCTTGATACAAAAGTCCCACATCTTTGGAGTTTTTATTTTTTATTTATTTATTTATTTTTATTTTTATATTATTATTATTATTTTTTTATTTTTATTTACAAAAGGGTACAAAAATTATTTATGAAGTGTGTCCACTACCTAGGGCTTCTTTTGGTCGTATCCCTCTAGCCCGTTTCCCATCATTCCAATGGGTCAGTTTATGAGGGCTCAGTTGGGAAACGAGTTGAATTGTCCTCTGAGCCTTAGGCGTCTCCAGTTTTAATTGCTTAAGATGATTCATCCTCATATCACCACAATGCTCTTTAAAAAACTTGCCACCATCACCACTCTGCTCCTTTGAAACTTCTTTATTCTGAATTCCAAGAAATTCCAACTCAGCCTCGTATATTTCCTCAAAGCTGAGGTCAACACTTTCCCCTGAATATGTGCCATTAATCAGAATATCCTGAGTTGGTTCATCCAGATACATGAGCTCATCCTTGAAGAGGTCTTCAAAAAGTATGTCAATTGGAGGTTCGTTAACGATATCCTTATGGATTACACTCTTTGTTGGCTCTTTGAAAGTGAAGATATCCAAATCAAGTTTCCCCTTTTGAAAGGGTACTCGAACATCCGGATCTTCCGCATCAAGATGGTTGCATTCATTTTGAAATAACTCCTTAAGAAACAGCAACTCATCTTCTGAATCGTCACACTCTTCCTCACAATTGTTTTCGACAAAGTTTGCCTCGTATGTTTGATCTCTTGTCTTACGAGGTTGTTTATCTACATTGAAGACATTCATTTCTCGAGTCATGTCGCCAAATGTTAGCCTCATGGATCCATTCCTACAATTGATGATGGCATTTGCTGTAGCAAGGAATGGTCGCCCTAGGATAACAGGAGTTTGAGCCCGATGATTAGAGTTAGACACAGGTTATATCTCAAGAACTATGAAATCTACTGGGTAAATGAACTCCCCAACTCTGACAAGGACATCATGAATTTCCCCTTTGGGGATCTTCACAGAACGATCAGCCAATTGTATCTTAACTTGGGTTGGACGAAGGTCGCCTAACCCAAGTTGTTGATATACAGAAAAGGGAAGGAGATTGATACTGGCTCCCAAATCAAGCAATGCCCTATTGATTGTAGTCTGTCCTATGATACAAGAGATGGTTGGGCTCCCTGGGTCCTTGTATTTCACAGGAATTGGCCCAGTGAGCAACTCACTGATGTTTGAAGCTAGGAAGACTTTTTTAGGGACTTTTGCTTTCCTCTTCTTTGTGCACATTTCCTTTAAAAATTTGGCATATGAAGGAACTTGTTGAATTGCATCAAGAAGAGGGATATTGATTTGGACTTGATTAAAAATCTCTCTGATCTTCTCCATATGAGCATTCAATTTTGGATTTGCCAGCCTATTCGGAAATGGTACAATAGGCTTATATGGTTGCTCATCTATCTTTTCTTTTCCTTTGGCTTTTGAAGTTGATGGTTCAGAACTGGAAGATGAATTGTCTGGAGGTTGTTGTACTGGAACAGGAGGTGTTGGTTTTGACACTGATTTGGATGTTTGATTAGAAACCTTATTATCTACCCGCTTCCCAGATCTCAGAATATGAATAGTGTTGCATTGACTGGGGCCCATGTCTTCTACTTCATGTAGAGGGAAGTGATTTTTTGGATTGGGCACTGGCTGGCTTGGTAGCATACCTTTTTGTCTCTCATTTACAGAATTAGCCAATTGCCCTATCTGGACCTGTACTTTATTCATATCCTGATGCTGGGTTTTTATTAGGGTTTCTATCATTTTTTCCAACTCGGATATTCGCCTATCTGAATTATTCTGGGGTTGATTTTGTTGATAAGTAGGCTGGAAGTTTGTTTGGTGATGTGGTGGATTTTTATAAGATTGGAATTGTGGTGGATTATGATATGGGTGAAAATTCGGTGGATTCTGGTTGAAACTGGGTGTGTGAGACTGAGCATGATATGGATGTGGAAATGTGGCCTAGGTTGCTCAGGACCAGACTGACTCCAAGAAAAATTTTGATGGTTTCGCCATCCCGGATTGTACGTATTGGAGTATGAATTGTGGTTGGGTCTGGTATAGGCAGCATTCGTGTTCTCCTGATACATTTGAGACTGGTACACAGGACACTCCTCAAAGACATAGTTAAGATCATGGCAATAGGTGCAACCCGGTTTGACCACAGGTGATGGGTTGACCTGGTTGACAGCAAAATGTTCCCTTGATTCAAGCAATTCTATCCTCTTCATTAATTGTGTGATCTTAGCCTCAGCAGCTATAGAGGATTCTATTGAATGCATACCGGTTCTGGAAGTGGTGGGAGTGAGTTTATCTGGGCATGACTCCCACTGAATTGTTTTCTCAGCTAAGGCTTCAAAGAGATCCCACCCCTGATTCTCATCTTTCTTTAAAATTTTCCCTTGGCACATGGTTTCAAGGAGCGTCTTTGTTTGATAATCAAGTCCGTCATAGATAATTTGGCATTGCCGCCATTTCTCTATGCCGTGATGAGGACAAAAGGCTAGAAGGTCTTTGAAGCGTTCGAAATATTTCCAGAAGGGTTCGTTTGATTCCTGCTTGAATTGCATGATGTTTTTTCTCATGAGGCTGTCTTGTGAATGGGATAAAATTTCTTAAGAAAGACTTTTACAAAATCATCCCATAAAGAAATCGAACTGGCGGGAAGATTGTAAAGCCATTTCTTAGCTATGTCTTTCAGCGCAAAAGGTATGAACCTTAGTCTAGCAGCATCCTCAGTCAATTGAAAAATTCTCATCATTACACATACTTCTTCAAACTCACGAATGAAGAAATACGCGTCCTCAGACTCTAAGCCATGAAATCGGGGAAGTGTGTTTATGAATTGTGGCTTTAACTCAAAATTATGTCCGTTAGTCACAGGGAGAAGAATGCATGATGGAAGTGAAGTGCGAATCGGGTAAAATTTATCTTGAAGCGAAGTGTTGTTTGCCATTATTGGGATTGTGTCAAGTGGTGGTGTTTGTGCAAGTGTAGAGAATCTAACAAGTCTTGCAGAATCTGGATCCCGGTACCACTCTTGCATACACAATCACAAATAACGTTCACCGATCACACCAGCGAAAAGAAGATGAAAATAACAAACAAGAAAAGAAAAATCAATCACAAGCTATCTAGGATACCTGGACCTAGACGAGTCCTAACTGTTCGATGAACCGAACAAGGTTGTTGCTTGAATCAGACCACAGCTAATCAGCCAGGTAGGGGCAAAATACGGTGGGAGGTATCCGTGCGTAAGCAACGGGCCTTAATTACGCCAAACCACGGTATCTTCGAGGCGTAACCTCTTAATCCCCAACCTTACACACTGATTTGACTAGAGTATGAATAAAAATCAATTTCCAACTTCAGCTGATCTCCTACTGAGTCCAGATGTCCCTAGGGCCAACGTTTATCAAATTTTATTAAAAAGCTTGAGATTGTGAGTGCTTGGATAATGATTTTTGGGCCAAGGAAAGGGTGATAAAATCCCCACCTTATCTTATTTATTGGGTGATGCCCTTAAAATCAATTTTGTGCAAGTGTACAGTTTATGCAAACAAGGTTCACTCAAAGCGATATAAATCAATCAAGAAGTGAGTCCTATTCAATATGCAATGCGAACGTACCTTGCTCCAGCACTCTTCAACAGTAAAGTAAATGAATTGAAAAGACACGTGCCTAAAAATGCAAACGTCTAATCAATTTTTATCTTTACAACAAGTGTTTTACTGTTGATTATTAGCAGGAATATGGTGAAAGCATACAAGAATTTAGAATTGCAGCGGCTGTATTTTTACAAAGCAAGCAACCCTGCACAAAAACAGATTCGTAATCAACTCATCATTGCCGCAGATCCGCGGCTTTTGCCGAGAAAACGCGACAAATCTGAGAGCACTTGATCTCTGCTTTCTAGAGCAGAGGCCCAAGGCCACTTATATATTACTGCAATGCTGATTTTCCTGTTTCTTCAACCTGTAACCTGCAACAGAGAAGAAAACTCGTTTAGTTCTTCAATTAAATGTAAACCGTTGCTCTCCCCGGCAACGGCGCCAAAAATTTGATAGGGAAAGAAGTAATAGGAGTGTACTAAATTCAGAGATAGAGGGTTTAAAGTCAACCTTCTTTGTTCGAATGTGATGCTCAAAACTCCAAGAATGTATTCAAAATGTTGATGTACTCCTTCCGGAATCACCGTAGTAGTATGAACTATTACGGGTCGATCCTCAGAGAGAGCTCGCGATGGAAGCTTTACGGTTAAGTGGTGAAGAAAGAAAACGAGTGTTCTTCTATGTTCAAAAGAATCACAATGACATGGAAAAATAAAAGAAAACTTTGGTGTGGATTGGTTGCATGAAAAGAAAACGATGGAAAAGAAAGTGAAAGAACTCGAAAACTAGACTTAGCTTTAGAAAGAAAACTAAAGAAGAAAAACTTTGAAAGACTTTTGAGATGGAAGAAACCATGACTAGCTAACCTTTCTAATTTGCTAACTTACTAATCTCATTATGGTGATGCATGCCTCGTGTTGATTCAGCGGCAAAGGTTTATCTTGCTTGTTGGTCAAATTGCTTTCCCACTTGGTAGATGGGTGATCTTCTCGGACTTGTCTTGTAGCCTCATTGATTCATTGGCTCTCGAGATAGAATTTCAATGGTGGAATCGAGGAGTGTCACTCAAGGGATGCTAAGGAAGAAGATACAAGATTCATTAGTCATTCAAGGCCATACATCAAGTTAGCATTGAAGTAAGAAAATTGTACAACAAATAGCATATGGTAGGTGCTCCATCTCCATGTTCCATCTAGGCACTTGTTCTAAAGATAAGGCTCTAAATGAGGTTCACATAAATCATATGGAATTACAACAAGAATTTGCCAAGAATGAAAGTAACCCATCTTCATTGGGGATGAAAGAGACTCAAAATTGCAAGATTAAAAGTTAGCAATCACCCAAGAGTTAGAAGTTAGCAAAGTTAGTGGTTAGCTAGTCATGTTAAAGAAGTTAGCTAGACATTGCAAAGAAAAGAAAACAACAATTCATGTAGAAAGAAAATGCAATAAAAGTAAAGCTTGAAGAAAGTAATGCAAGAAATGTAAAGCACTAGAAATTGCAAAGATGAGAAGAATGATGGATAAATCCTTGCTTCAAGTTGTCACCCCTTGGATTACAAGCTCTCTCACTCTTTCTTTCTCTCTTTTGCAGAATTTCTAGGAGGAAGAAGGAGATTACAAGAGCACTAAAAAGACTAAAGAGAAATCACTACAACTTTCTAAAATACAAGCTCTCTCTCCAAATCTCTCCTCTCTTTTTCGCAGAGTCCTTGGTAGTCTATTTATAGGCTTTAGAAGAGGAGGCCTTCAAATCCTGACCATGGGATCAAATCGCTGGCTCAACGGCCAGATCCCTGCCGCGGATCCGCGGCCAGAGCCGCGTTTCTGCGGCAGAATCTTGGCCGTTGTGCCAACAAATTCTGTTGCCATTCTGTTGTAGTCTATTAGCCACGTGGATCTTCTAGAATGCTGAGTGGATGCGTGGATGTCTCCAGATTTGGGCTTTAGATTTTTGGGCTTTTCATTTGGCACTTTAATTAATCCCATTTATCCTTGATAAATCCTTGATTATGGGCCTTCCTCTCCATTAAAGATGGACCTGCAAATTTAGAGAGAAAATCATTAAAAACCTCATTTTTATTTACATAAAGCATAATATAGAGGTGAAAGATGATGCAAAAATGAACTACTATCATTTGCTCCTCAACATCACGGGGTTGCTTTCCTAGGTTGAAGACATTGACTTCTATAGTCATGTCCCCAAAGGTTAACCTCATGGACCCATTCCTACAATTGATAATAGCGTTGGCAGTAACAAGGAATGAGCACCCCAAGATAACAGGAGTTTGAGCCTTAGGATTAGACACAGGTTGTGTCTCAAGAACTATGAAATTAACGGGATAGAAACTCTCCGATCCGGATAAGGACATTAATTATTTCCCCTTGAGAACTTTAACTGAACGGTCAGCCAGTTGGATTGTGACTCAAGTTGGACTAGATTGCCCAACCCGAGTTGTTGATAAACTGAGAAGGGGGCAAGTTGATAGTTGCCCCTAAGTCAAGAAGTGCATGACTAATCTCAGCTTGTCCTATAGTGCAGGCAATGGTAGGACAACCCGGCTCCTTGTACTTGACAGAAATCGGACCCGACAGTAGCTCACTAATATTAGTGATTAAAAAGACTTTCTTAGGAACATTAGTCTTTCTCTTCTTGCTGCACATGTCTTTAAGAAATTTTGCAAAGGATGGGGCTTGTTGGATGGCATCAAGAAGTAGCACATTTATCTTCACTTGATTGATGATCTCAATTATCTTATTCATGTGTGGATTCTGCTTATTATTTTTCAGCCTATTAGGAAATGATACTATAGGCTGATAGGTAGTCAAAAGTGCATATTTATAATCATATTTATCATCATATTTTCCTACTTATTCTTTTATTAAGCACTGCTTCTAATGTTTTATTGTTTAAAGTTGTGCAGGCCTTGAGTATTTAAAGAATAAAGAAATAAAGCACAAGTAAATCCCAAAAGCCTAAAAATCTCACAAGCCCATATGCATAATTTATTTTAGTAATTTAGAAGCTTCTATCTTATCTAACCTAATCTAAACTTGAATTTTAATTTATTAATTTAAAATCTAGGAGAGGAAGAGGAAAGATAAAATAGAACTCCTAATTGCTAAAGAGGAGGAAAAGGATAAGATGGATTCTTATCCTAAAACAGAGATGGATTTCTACTTAAACCTGGTTGCTTGCAATATAAAGATAAAGATAAAGGGGAGAGAGGCTTAAAGATAAAGATAAAGGGAACCAATCCTTTTCAAAATTTGGATTTATGATAACTTACTTCCCAAGTTATCTAGAGTTCTCAAGATAGAGGGTCTGAAGGCAGAATCCAGAGGAGGCGCCCTGATAGACGGACCAGATAATTCCACGCGAGAAAGCGCGTGGCCATTGGCCACACTATTGCCGTGGAAACGCGGCTCTAGCCGCATTTCCGCAGCCGATTGGATGAATCTGGCAACGCGATTTCATTGGAGAGTTATACTGGGACTCTACGTCTTATATCTCTTATAAATACCCCTGCAGAGCAACAGAGAGGGGGATCTGAGAGCTGAAGCTTAGGTTTTTCTTTAGATCTTTTCTTCTTTCCAAATTTCTTGTATTTTTTGTTTTTGTTATTTGGAAAAGAAGATTGTTGAAGAAGTAGAGGAGCTTTGTAATTAGTCAGTGACATCCAATAAAAAGGTTCTTCATTCTTTTTTCTTTGCAATTCAATTTAGTTTTCTGCTTGCATTATTTATTTTTCTTCTTTTAGTTTTCATGCAACTTTTCTTATTCAAATGAAAAATAAAAATAAAAATAAAAATATGAATAACTAATTAAAACTATAGTTTGCTAATCTCTCGATCAACCATAGTTTAGTTTAAAAGATGAGCTGATTGACATCTATGCTTGTTAGAAATCCTAGGATTAAAATTGATGTTCTTGAAGGTGAATCAATAATTTAGTTTAACTAATTTAGGTTGTACTTTTTAAATGGTCATTCATGGTTCATATTTAACTACTTTGATAGCATAATTTTAAGTGGACTTTTCTTATGCTATACTTTAAAATTAAGATGAACTATAGTTTAATTTTTATTAGCACAAACTAATTAGGGTTTACAACATCTTTATTCATCTTACTTGATTCTCAATCAAAACCCTTGGGTAGGTAATTGTTCTTTCAATATGATGTTCATTCTATGAGACTAATACTTTGGTTGTGGTAGATAATTAGTAAACTATAATTCTTTTGCTTGATTAAATCTAATTCTCACAATCAATATCTCTTTTTCTTTTTCAAGCGAATTACAGAGAAGATCATTCCAAAAAGGTTCCATCACATCCTTCCCTGCGGATCGACCCGTTTAGCCCTTGCTACACGGTTACATTAAAACGAGACTAAGATTTTCTAAACTCTTTCTTTATTATTTTTCCTTTCAATCAAAATTTTAGCGCCGTTGTCGGGTAGGGAACTGTACGATATTCTCAAAAACTAATTCTTCTTTTTCATCTTTCTATTTGCAGGATCTGAGAACATGAACTATAACTACAGCTAAGGACATACAGTTACTCTGTTCCTTTGCCCTAGAAGACAGAGCAATAGAGCCTACTACATAGCCGCGCAAACGCGAAAATTGCAGCGTTTCCGCGATAGTAGTAGTTCACTACTCACTAATGTTTTGCAGGTTCTGCAAATTGCAAAGTCCTCTTTACTACTTTAATATTATTTCTCTGTGATCACCCTACATACTGCTAATTAATTAACAATAACTTATTGGTTGACTAATTAAAAAAAAAATTAGACTCTTGCATCATAGGCACGTGTCTATTTAAATTTTTTTAATTTCTATTGAAGAGTGCCGGCGACAAGGTACGTTCGCATTGCATATAGATTAGGAAGCACCCTTGGCTGATTTACAGCTTTTGAGTGAATACTTGACTATTACTTTACACGTGCACTAAATCACTTTAAGGGCAAATCCCATAAACAAGATAAGGTGGGGACGTGATTACCCTTCCTTGGCCCACAAGTTATCTCCGTTGCACTCACAACCCTAACCCTAAAATAAAAATTGACTATACATTGGCCTTAGGTTAACTCAGACTTATTAGGGGATTGGCTGAAGAAGGAAGTTGTTCGAAATTAACTCTCATCAAATCGGTGTCTAGGAAGGGGATTAAGGGCCGAAAGCCTAAAGGTTGGTGGTTACTTAATTAAGAAACGTCTTTGACAGATAACATCCCACCGATCTTGCCACCTACCTGGTCGATAACTTGTGATTAAGGTCGGCAATATACCTCCTAAAGACTGTCTAAAGTTAGGAGTCGTCTAGGTCCATACTTACCCTAGATTAGGATTTTTGATTTTTGATTATTTTTTCTCTTACTTGATTGATTGGGTGAACTTGTTTGTTAACTGTGCATCTCAGCTTGGTCGAGAGACCAGTCACATCTAGACTAACTAGGAACAGTTCATCACCTGAACAGAAACCCAATTCACACATGGCACAACCACCATCACTGCAAGATAGGTTCTATCTATTAGGACCTCTCTTCCATCTTGCATTCAGTTGCCCGATGAAGGTGTTGACCAATTTGAGCTAAAATCACAATACATCAACACTCTTCCCAAATTTCATGGATTTGAATCGAGGATGCATGCTTTTTCATAAGGGAATTTGAAGAATATGGTTTGTCCCATTCTCTTTGAAAGACTTAGTAAAGAAATGGCTCTACAGTCTAGAAGCCGGTTCCATATCATCATGGGATAATTTCATCAAAGCCTTCTTAAAGAAGTTCTATCCCATTCACAAGACTGCACAAATTAGGAAAAGCATCTTGCAGTTTAAGCAAATAGCCAATGAACCTTTTTGAAAGTGCTTCGAATGTTTTAAAGGACCTCCTTGCCCACTGCCCTCACCATAGGATAGAGAAATGGCGACTTTGTCAAGCTCTTTATGATGGATTAGAATATCAAACAAAAACCCTATTAGAATCCATGTGCCAAAGAGGATTTTTGAAAAAGAACATAGACGAAAGATGGTTATTATATGAAGATTTGGCTGATAAGACCATCCAATAGGAACCAACTCTGGAAAAATTTAGGACTAATGACTTTAGCTCTTCTAAAGGAGGTTCCATTCCATTGAGGCAAACATAGCTACCGAAGCTAAACTAGCTGTTGTGATGCGAAGACTAAAAGCTCTTGAAACTAAAAAATCAGTCTCAGTGAACCAAGTCAGCCCAACACCTTCGGTGGGCTGTACTTATTGTCAAGCCATGAACCATGTGTTCGAGGAATGTCCCGTCTTTATAGCTCATCAAACTTTGCCCGAGCATATGAATGCAGCCTTCATAAGGCCCGCTAACAATCCATATTCATCCACCTATAATTCTGGTTAGAGAAATCACCCAAATTTCTCATGGGACCCAAACAACAATGATTAAACAGGTCCCAAATTCTCCAATAATTTCCAACAATCTCCTTATCAATAAAATTTTCTCAACCAAAGTCCTCCACCCTCTTTCCAAAATTCACATATGGAAACAGGACTCTCCAATATGAAAAGAAAAGTAGACACTCTAGTTAAAAGCCAAGACACACTAGCTCAAGTCTTGACTAGGATAGAGATGCAACTGAGTCAACAAGAAAGACAAAAGGGAACTCTACCAAGTCAACCATTGCCAAACCCTTGGAATCCTAGGCAAGCCAATGAGGCTTAAGACCCAAACTAGTATAACTTGGTTCATACGTTGAGGTCAGGGAAACAAGTTGATAATCAAGTATTCACGCCACCGGACCCAGCTCAATTGTCTATACCATCTAGTTCTACTCCATCTCCACAAAACTCCAAAGAAACTGAAGTTGATAAGTCAGCAAAACAAGTGCACTAACCTATAGCCCCATTTTCAAATAGGCTTAGGAGTAATAATAATGCACATATGGAGAAACTGCTCGAGGTATTTAATCAAGTTAGGCTTAATATACTTCTTCTTGATGCAATCTAACAGGTCCCTAGTTATGACAATTTCCTTAAGGACATGTGCACCAAGAAAAGAAAGACAAATGTGTCCAAGAAGGTTTTTCTAGCCACTAACATTAGTGAGCTATTATCCAACCAGATCCCAGTCAAGTACAAAGACCCTTGGTTGTACCACCATTTCTTGCATAATAGGTCAAGCTGAAATTAGTAGAGCACTCCTCGATTTTGGAGCAAGCATTAATTTGCTTTCCTTTCCCGTATATCAACAACTTGGCTTAGGCAAACTCAATCCAACTCAAGTTACGATCCAATTAGCTGATCGATCAATTAAAGTTCCAAAGGGAGAGATCAATGATGTCCTTATACGTGTAGGAGAATTCATTTACCCAGTAGATTTCATTATTTTAGAGACAATTCGCTCATAAGTAAGTCTAACCTACTGATAGGCCTGGTAACAGAATTTGGATTCGGAATCATGTCTTTCATACTCTTCAAAATTGGTTCTTCTTGAAAGGGTAAGTATGGGGTTGATTTTGAAAATTGTGGTGAAATTGTGAGTCTATCGGATTTTGCGATTGTTGCTCAGACTCACGCAAGGGTTCCATACTCAAGTCTAGTATTGATGGTTGTACAATTTGAATCGGTGAGACTCGAAAAGATGAGTAGGACTCTTGAAATTTTGGTTGAGATGATGTGTCCAACATGTTTTGCATTCTTTCACAAAAGACTTCCAAACGTTTTTCTATCTCAGATTCTTCTTCAATTGGATGCTCTAGAAAAGGAGTATGTGGAGTTTGATGTGGGAAGGATTATGAATTAAGCAAATTTTAAATTTGTTGTAGGGACTCTTCCATACTCCTTTCCAAATTAGATTTTTCTTCGGTTGGTGGAACAGGAAAAGGAGTGTATGAACCAAAATTGGGGAATGAACTTTGTGAAAATTGTGGACAAGATGGTTGAAAGTTGGACTCGGGGGAGGTGAATCCCTATTGACTCTATGAAGAGTTGAAATTATTTTAAAAATTATGGTCATATGGGTTGGGATATGGGTCATATTGATTCAGATAATCCCAACTCGACATAAATGGTTGGTTCATGTTGTATATAGCCGGGTCAGAGTTATCCGAGTCAAATGAGGTCGGGGTGAGGTATGGATTCATATTAGGATTGAAAAAATTATTGTTGTTGAAATCCATATCACAATTTACAAAAAAGAAAACAAACAAACAAACAAACAAAGAAAAAGAAAAGGAAAACAAGACTATGCTAGGGTTGACTTAGACCTAGACGACTCCTAACTGGTTAGACTGTCCCCAGGGCGTATATTGTCAGAAGCTGACCACGAGTTAATCGGCCAGGTAGGGGCAAGATCAGTGGGAGGTATCCGTGCCGGAGCAACATGCCTAATTATGTCAAACCACTATTCTTCGAGGTTTCGCCTCTCAATCTGCAATCTTAGACACCGATTTGACAAGAGTCAACTTCTAACAATTTTTCCCTTAGGTCAATCTCTTAATGAGCCAAGATGTCCCTAGGGGCCAACGTCTAGCAAATTTTATTTAGGCTTGGGTTGTGTGAGTGGGGAGGTGATTATTGGGCTAAGGGAGGATAATGACTTCCCCACCTTATGTTGTTTTGAGTTTTGCCCTTAAGTTTAATTTGTGCACGTGTGCAATTTAGATAAGAATGAATACACAAAGAGAGTAAATCACCCACGTGTTTGTCCTATGCTATATGCAATGCCATATGTACACCTCCTATCAATATCACAATAACGCAAGAATAAAATATAGTATATTGGAATGAAAATTGACACGTGCCTAGATGCAAATGTCTAAACCGTTTTAAAGCATCCAACTTTCGTATTTTAGTTCTTAAAATTATTTACAGTGCACAGGTAACAAATATTAGCAACAGGCTACAAAAATATACAAGGATTTATCCAACCACACCAGAGCTAGTGTGAACTTCTGCAACGCTAAAAATTTAACCTGCACACCAAAAACAAAGAAGAAAGGTAAACAAAAACGTGAAATCAAACCATTCCCATCCCCGGCAACGGTGCTAAAATTTGATCGGGGGAAACAGCGCACAAAAAGTGTTATTTTGAAATGAATGTTTAAAGTGTGTGTGCTTTGGCTCCTCGATACTTCCATTATAGCATAGAGGCTAAAACGAGTTGAATCCACAAGGACAGGAGGCAATAGAAGCTTACACGGTATGTTCACGTATATGTTAACGGTTCTTCAAAGTTTTAAAGAATCAAAAGAAAAGAAAACAAAGAATGAAAAGAGAAGTACGGTGAAACACAAAGAAGTGGGAAACGTAGAAAAGAATATATTTGTGGTTTTTAATATATTTCTAAAACAAAGTGAAAAAGAAAGAAAACCCCTGACTACTAACTACTAATGACTCCACTAACATGCTAACCTCTTAGTGATAGTTGCCTCACATGTATCATTGGTCATCACTAGTCCTTGGTTCAAGAGCTTTACAAAACATGACCCATATGTAACTCATCTCATCCCAACTCAACAAAACAAGTGCAAGCTGCACTTTAACCATCAAAACTAAAAGTAAGTATGGAGTAAAGTAATGTTAGCTTGTTAGAGAGTTAGGAAGTTAGAGTGTTAGATCCATTATCATGAGCCATCAGTGGTTCTTGCAAGAGCAAAGCCAAGTAGAGGCTATTAGATTCATGTGGATTATCAACTAAGAAGTTAAACTAGTTGGTGGTTAGTAGTTAGTTGCCATAAGAGAAAAGATTAGCTAAATATGTAAAAGGAGTTAGATAGAAAATAAAAGAGAGATAAAGAGAGCATCTTTCTTAGCTTGTTACCATCTATTACAAGCACTCTTGCATTCGAAACATGTATCACTTTCTCTCCTAATACAAGATCTAAAATAAATGGAAAATACAAAGAGGAAGAAGAAGAAAAACTAATCTAAACTAACCTAAACTACAATATGGAAAAGGAAACTACACAACTCTCTGGATATTTCCAACTGAAGAACCCCAGGGGGTATTTATAAGCACCATGGGAAAAGGGGGGCCAGGGGCAAACCAATTGAAAAACACCTAGAGGGGGGTGAATAGGTGTAAATGCTAATCTAGAAACTAAATGCGGAAGCTTAAAAACTATTTGCAACACACTTAATATAACCAACAAGTGTAGCAGAATTCCCGGTGAAGGGCTCTGGACTAACTCCTCTTGATTCCCCTAGATAAGGGTTGAGGTGCTATATGAAGCTCTTGTGGTTAAGTATAAGTGAGGCACACACACACACACAAGCCAAGCATATAAGGATGATAAGCAATATGAAATAATGCAAGGCACAAATGCAAGCAATAAGATATGAATGAATGAATGATGCTTTACACAAATAAAAGAGAGAGAGGGTTTAGAGGCAATGGATCAAACGCAAACACAAAGATATGTTTCGAGGTTCGAGCCCCTAGCTCTACGTCCCCGCCTTCACCGAGAAGGATTTCTAATCCACTAAAAGAGTACCGAACTCCTCTCTCAACCTTACAATGCCACCGAGGCAATACAATCACAATCCACCTCTACCGAAGAGGGATAAGGCCCATAGTCAACAAACAATCTCCACCTCACAATAGAGGGAGCAAAAATAAACCTCAACCTCTACCAAAGAGGGAGCAACCCAACAAGAATAAGGGTTTACAACTTGGTGGTATCTTTCAACCACAAACAATTCCTCTTTTTCCACAAAAACAAGATCCTAAATAGATAGGATAGAAGATAGCTCAAGTGTGGAAAACTAGTGTTTTGATCAAAGAAAATCTCTTGGGAAAAATACCAAAATGAATATAGAAATTTAGACCAAGAAACAAATTCCCATAACCTATTTTCTTTGAAATAACAAAACACTTAAAAGCAAATAAGATAGATCTTTTTGGCACTTAAACACTTTTGAAAACTTGTTTTTAAAACCAGAGAATAGGGAAATTTTTGCTCTAGAAAATCTTATCCAAAACCCCAAAGAGATGGGGTATTTATAGCCTCAAAAGAAAACTAGCCGTTAGGCTGATCTGTCAATCTGACAGGCTTGCGGTCGACCGGCTGGTCGACCGCCAACGGTCATAAATATGACCGTTGGGGCTTCCGGTCGACCGCCCGGTCGACCGCCCAGATACAGAGAGCAAAGCTCTCTGGTCCGGTCGACCGGCCCATTGCCTGGCCAGACGTGCACAGACTTGTGCACGTCGGTCGACTGACAGGTCGACCGGGCCGGTCGACCGCCAGAACCTGGCAGCCAATTTTCTGGGTCAGAAAAACATGTTAAAAATATTTTAATAAATCTTGTAAAATCTTGTAAAAATACCCAAAAATAGTTTTATCATTTTGCATTGATATATAAACTTGTGATAAACATTTCAACTCAAATATCAAGTATATGAAACCATTTTTTTGTTTTAACATTTTTACCAAAAACTAAAACATGTATTTTATCAAACTTGAATTTTTCAACACATGAATAGGAAAGTCAAAATAAGTTTGTATAAGAAGTTTAAGCATGCATGTATAACTAGAATACATCTACTATACATATAAACCATTTAAACTTGTTTTGATCAATCTATTCATGAAAACAAATATCGGTTAAACTAAAAACCGAAAAACCATAAAACGTGTGTGTTGTGTACTTGAGCATATCAACTATACTAAGCTTTACACATGATCTAAAACACACAAAACTAAACTAGGATACCTAAGTCTTCTTGACAATCTTCAATCTTCAAGCCGACTCGATCCCAAACGTGATCCACTGAGTGCAAAGGTATGATCTTGATGCTCGGGCACTGGAATCCCCATGAAATGCTTCTAAACTCCTTGTTGAAGCTAATCGCCAACTAATATCTTGCTAATTGATCTGAAACTTAAAATCAAAAGATTATTAGTAAACATAACTACATGAGTTAATCATCATCAAAACTAGAGAGGAAGGCCTCCGGGCCAACAATCTCCCCCTTTTTGATGATGACAAAACTCATGGAGTTATATATGCATGGATTAAAGTTAAGCTTCAAGGAAGCTCCCCCTTAACTCATGCATATGAATAAACATTAAATATATGCAATGAAAGTACACAAACATGTATGCATCAACATGTATAAAAACACATAAACATGCATAAACACAAATTATTCACCCCTTTTTTGTCAATCATCAACAAAAGGGTAAACAATCAAAATAAAACAAAATCTTCTCCCTCTTTTTAATACAAAGAAACAATCATCAATAAAGGGGTAAAAGCAAAACTAAATCAATAATTTTTCTCCCCCTTTTTGTTCAAAACAATGAATTAACAAAAGGGTTAATAAAAATAATGTTCTCCCCATTTTTGTCTAAAACAAAAACAAAACCAAATAGGGGTGACAATCAATTATGGTACCAATTGAAAATATGTCAAAGTAGCATCTTGATACCAATTGAAAGTAAACATAGATCAATAAATAAATGGTATATGCTATATACATTCATGAAGAGGAAGACGCTAAGTTAACTTCCCTACATACATGCATTACATGAAGAAAGGATGATAAGCCCTAATTCATATAACACATAATATGCAATGCATAAGAGGGGATGTGAAGCTCCCCCTACACACGTGTACCACATAAAGAAGAGATGTCAAGCTCCTCAATACAAGATACACTCAAAATGAATCTATATGTAGAAGAGATGTTAAGCTCTCCTTGCATATAGGCAATACAAATCAAAACTTTTGTATTTATTTTTAAATAAAATTTTTATTTTTGATATCAATTTTGAAAACAATGATCAAACTTATTGATACCAATTTTTAAAACATTCAAATAAACATCTTGATATCAAAAAAGACTATTTTTCTTTTTAAGCCATATGAACAATTTTAATTGTGATATCATATGCTTAAAATTTTTATTTTCTATCATAAAGCAAGGGAGTGGAAATACAAATACCAATTGAAATATGAAAATCGAATTTTCTCCCCCTTTATGAAAAAACAAACAAAAACAATGCGTAAGCTCGAATTAAGATACCAATTGAAAGCTAAATCAATTGAAACAAAGATGAAGCTCAAGCTTAGCATAAACAAAATATATATGTATGAAAAATTTAATACCAATCGAAATTGATACTATTAGAATTGAAAGCATACATACATACAAACATATATGAGTATACAAGAAAGGTCAAAATTGATACCAATTTGAAAGAATCCAATGATACCAATTGAAACAACAATAATATCAAAGTATAACTCATATAACCTATCCTCCCAATCAAGTTCACGTTTTAAATGATTTTCAATGTAAAGCATACATGAGCATGATCGCCCATCCATCCGCCCTTGGAAGGTAGGGGTTTTCAAAAAAATAGGTTTGAAAAATAATGTATGTTTGAAAATCTCTACCATATCGAAGAATACCGTAACTAGTTATATGAAAAATTTGTAAACTAGTACGAAATCCTTCAAGTAAGGAATAAAACAAAATTATTTTTCATGAAAACATGAAATTCACAAAATAGTCAACACTCATAATCAATTAAGCATAAATATAACTCATGAAAATAAAACATGAGTAAACAATAAATGTGAGTGTACAAATATGATGTGAAGATCATAATCATGAAAGATAGGCAATAAGCTCAATATTTCTTAAAACATGAAAATCATCAAAACTACTTAATCTTCAAGGTATATGTATGTCCTATACAAACTAAAGTATACATACATATCCAAACACAACGAGTCCACAAAGATATATGCATGAAGGCACGTGGCTCAAAGGATGTATATGTATAAACAATAATTTGGATAAAATAGACATATACATGAAGTTAAACATATAAACATAAAACAAATTCAAGAATGGGAATACAAGTCTAAAATGCATGGATCATCAAAACTAGACTATACTAGCACATCTAATGGGTTCAAATAAGCATTCAAGCACAAACATATATAGATTTATTTGTGGCCCACTATATGTACAAGTATAAACCTAGTCTTAATGAAAACTAACATTTAAACATCTATTCAAAAACATGAAGCATCAAAAATGGGATATAAATCATCATGAAGAAACATAAACATGATTATTATTTAAATACACATGTTATTAGACCTATGATAAACATGATAGCTAAACATATACGAGAACACAAAATAATAGTCCATTTTAAACATGGGTGTCTCAAAGGCTATACATGCATGTCAAGGATCTAATAAACATGGCATTATCATAATAATCAATAAACATCCAAAACATGCTATAAAATAAAATACGAAAAGCATGTAAACAATAAATACGGAGTTAGAGATTTATACCAAAACCTATGAGGCAACTCTCCATGTCTCCAAAACAAGGTGGTCCTTCCACCAAACTCCCCTTGAAAGTGATGCATCCAAAATGTTCTCTTTAAGCACGGAACCCATCCACTTCAAGGTACCGCTACTCTCACGTCATGTGAGAGCCCACACCTACATCATAAACAAGAGGGATGGTCTTTGGTACCCATAATCTTTTGGGTCCATGGGGGTTAGTACCTTCTCTAACCCAAGCAAAATTATTTGCTAAATTAGAAACATGTATTTTATCATAGCAAAATTTAGCAAGGTGGCCCTTACGTCCACAATGTGTACAAGTATACACATGAGCATACAATGTGTGATGGTGGTGACCGTGGGAAGCATGTGTATGCCGTGGAGGGTGTGCATGCATAATAGGAACTTGTTTCTTTCGAAACAAGGATTCCAAACGTGTATGGCTCTTGGCACATTGGCTCAAAGTGGAGCCCAAACAATCTACACTCTTCTTTAACAAACAAATATCATCATTAATTCTAGAAGAAGAGGTACATGTAATAGGTGAAGTGTGTGATAATACCCTAGCATGGCAAACATGAGAATCAATATCATTTTTCAAAAATTCATTTTTCTTTAAACAAATTTCTAAATCCTTGGAGATAGAATCAATTTTTATTTTCAAAGAAATATTTTCTTTTACAACAAATTCAATTTTTGAAGACAAAACTTTATTTTTCTTCAAAACATCATTACAATCATTTTTATTTTTTAAAAATTCATTTTCCTTTAATACAAGATCAAGTTAAGATTTCAATGAATCCCTCTCATTAGAAATCTCCTCTTTCTCTTGTAAAACCAAATTAAGTCTAGAAAATAAATCTTTCTTATCATTATTAAGGCCTAGACTTTTCTTTTTCAAAATCTTATATTTTTCAATCAATTTTTCACACACATTAGATAGTTCTTCATTTAAAGTATGGGCATCAATATTTTCATCACATGAAGAACTAGCATCAAAACTATCTAGTTGAGATTCTGATTGTACCTCAAGGGGGTCATTCCCTTGGATCATGAAACATTGTGAGTCGGATTCTCCACTAGTTTCCTCCGGTTGATTTGGCATTTGAAGCTTGGAGGTGGATGTGGTCGTCAACTTATTCCACACTGCAAAGGCGGAATCAAGATTAGAAACATGCATAAGATATTCTTTAGGAAGTGTGCTTCTAATAGCCTCAAGGGCTTGTGCATTGGCCCCTATATGCTTGCTATCACTAAGGTAGGATTCCTTGGTAATGACAAGGTGAACCTTATAGGGTTTGTAAATAGATGGACATCTTAGTCTTCCAAACACCAATGTTGGAAGAATCAAACATAGGTGGGGTCATGAAGTCCATGGGTCCAAACTATATGTGTGCAAACAAGCAAATGCAAATGATAAATTAGCAAACAAGGATCTCACTCCTAGGATGTTAAGCCTAAAGTATCAGGAGCATAGGCTCTGATACCAAATGAAAAACACCTAGAGGGGGGTGAATAGGTGTAAATGCTAATCTAGAAACTCAATGCGGAAGCTTAAAAACTATTTGCAACACACTTAATACAACCAACAAGTGTAGCAGAATTCCCGGTGAAGGACTCTTGACTAACTCCTCTTGATTCCCCTAGATAAGGGTTGAGGTGCTATATGAAGCTCTTGTGGTTAAGTATAAGTGAGGCACACACACGCACAAGCCAAGCATATAAGGATGATAAGCAATATGAAATAATGCAAGGCACAAATGCAAGCAATAAGATATGAATGAATGAATGATGCTTTGCACAAATAAAAGAGAGAGAGAGGGTTTAGAGGCAATGGATCAAACGCAAACACAAAGATATGTTTCGAGGTTCGAGCCCCTAGCTCTACGTCCCCGCCTTCACCGATAAGGATTTCTAATCCGCTAAAAGAATACCGAACTCCTCTCTCAACCTTACAATGTCACGGAGGCAATACAACCACAATCCACCTATACCGAAGAGGGATAAGGCCCGTAGCCAACAAACAATCTCCACCTCACAATAGAGGGAGCAAACACAAACCTCAACCTCTACCAAAGAGGGAGCAACCCAACAAGAATAAGGGTTTACAACTTGGTGGTATCTTTCAACCACAAACAATTCCTCTTTTTTCATAAAAATAAGATCCTAAATAGATAGGATAGAAGATAGCTCAAGTGTGGAAAACTAGTATTTTGATCAAAGAAAATCTCTTGGGAAAATACCAAAATGAATATAGAAATTTAGACCAAGAAACAGATTCCCAAAACCTATTTTCTTTGAAATAACAAAACACTTAAAAGCAAATAAGATAGATCTTTTTGGCACTTAAATATTTTTGAAAACTTGTTTTTAAAATCAGAGAATAGGGAAATTTTTGCTCTAGAAAATTTTATCCAAAACCCCAAAGAGATGGGGTATTTATAGCCCCAAAAGAAAACTAGCCGTTAGGCTGATCTGTCAGCCTGACAGGCTTGCGGTCGACTAGCCGGTCGACCGCCAACGGTCATAAATATGACCGTTGGGGCTTTCGGTCGACCGCCCGGTCGACCGCCCAGATACAGAGAGCAAAGCTCTCTGGTCCGGTCGACCGACCGGTCAACCGGCCCATTGCGTGGTAGACGTGCACAGACCTGTGCACGTCGGTCGACCGACGGGTCGACCGGCTCTGGCATACGGTCGACCGGGTCGGTCGACCGCCAGAACCTGGCAGCCAATTTTCTGGGTCAGAAAAACATGTTAAAATATTTTAATAAATCTTGTAAAATCTTGTAAAAATACCCAAAAATAGTTTTATCATTTTGCATTGATATATAAACTTGTGATAAACATTTCAACTAAAATATCAAGCATATGAAACCATTTTTGTGTTTTAACATTTTTACCAAAAACAAAAACATGTATTTTATCAAACTTGGATTTTTCAACACATGAATAGGAAAGTCAAAATTAGTTTGTATAAGAAGTTTAAGCATGCATGTATAACTAGAATACATCTACTATACATATAAACCATTTAAACTTGTTTTGATCAATCTATTCATGAAAACAAATATCGGTTAAACTAAAAACCGAAAAACCATAAAACGTGTGTGTTGTGCACTTGAGCATATCAACTATACTAAGCTTTACACATGAATCTAAAACACACAAAACTAAACTAGGATACCTAAGTCTTCTTGACGATCTTCAATCTTCAAGCCGACTCGATCCCAAACGTGATCCACCGAGTGCAAAGGTATGATCTTGATGCTCGGGCACTGGAATCCCCATGAAAAGCTTCTAAACTCCTTGTTGAAGCTAATCACCAACTAATATCTTGCTAATTGATCTGAAACTTAAAATCACAAGATTATTAGTAAACATAACTACATGAGTTAATCATCATCAAAACTAGAGAGGAAGGCCTCCGGGCCAACAAAACCCTGGCCCAAAGTACGGGAGCAGCCGCGCCCGTACGACCGCGGAAACGTGGCTATGGCCGCGTTTCCGCGGCCATAGGGTGGCCGCACGCGCGGCTATCTGTCCCCTATCAGGTGCTATTCTCAGTTTCTGGTTTTGGGCCCCAGATTTTGACGAATCAGCTCTCCAGAGTCAATGTCTAGATTATAAGCCTTTAATCACTCATTAAATGGTGATTTAGGGTCTTCTTCTTTATTACACACCATGGATCTAGAAACATGCAAGAGAGGTGTTATTAGCAGAATTTAATATGAAATAAATATGAAGATGTGGTATGAAATATGCAGTTTTAGAGACTAATCAGTCATTAAAGGCATCCAGACTCAGATTACATCTTTAACCCAGAGGAATAAGCCGAAGAAGGTAGGGATGACTCACCCTTACCTACTTGAATGGGATACGGCACCGTACTCGCCGAAGTTAAAGCCACCTACGTTACGTACGTATGATGGAAAAATTTCACCGAACCAGCACATCTATTACTTCTGGTCCCAAACTAGTAAATGTAATAGATAATGATGCTATCATGGCCAGATTATTTATCGATACTCTTAAAGTAGTGGTCTTTGACTAGTTCATAAACCTTTCACTAGTTTCGTTAATTTTTGAATCAATCTGGAGACTCAGTTCTTTTTCTGCTTCTATAAGGATGATACCGATGTAACCATGGATAAGCTCCTTTCCACAGTGCAAAGGAAGGGAGTATCAATCCATGATTACATTGAGAGATTCAAGAATCTATATCTGATGTGTCCAGCAGGGATGCTATTGTCCATGTTGTTGCAGACATGTAGGCACAACTTCCTGGACCAAGTAGAGATTCACATGGGGGCTGTTAAAGCCTACACTTAGAAAGAGTTTGTTGAGCAAGTTGAAATAGTCGAGAAATTAGCTAAAAAGTTTGAGCCTTCTACCCCTAAGGGCAAATTGGAGGTAAACAATAAGGGACATGGTGAAGTAGCACAGTCTTCCCAATCAAGAGGGAAAGCAACCATGTCTGTGGAGTTGTTAGGAGAAACTCCACCAAAATTTCAGAAAGATGGCACCAGTAATCAGGAGTTCAAGTTTCCTCCGAAACAGTACTCCTTCAAAGATGATCAGGTGGTTACAATATTCCATTTTCTCCAAAAGGGTAATAAGTTGAAGCTGCCAAAGGTTCGACACCCTAATGAAGTGGGACGCATAATTGATCCCAACTATTGCCTCTTTCATAGGATGGTTCACTATCCTACCAACAAATGCTTTGTCCTCAAGGACAAAATTCAGTCTTTGATCAACACCGGAGTTCTGACTTTGAAGTCAGAAATGAAGAAAGTCACTGGGAACATGGTGACTCTTGAGTTCGGTAATTTTTCAAAGGTTACTGTCCTCGACAGACATGCTGGAGCCCCAAAAGAACGACTGGAAGTAATTAATTCTTTGGCAAAACAACAAGAGGCTAAAGGCCTTATTCAAATGAAATTAAGTCCAAAGAAATCATGTGGGTGCACCTGGATCTTGCCAACGATGAGCAATAGGACTCAAGGCAACCCAAGCTTAAGGCGAAATACTGCAATGTCATCTCTGTCTTGCTAGATGATGACAACATAACAATAGCTTCTCTCATGACTTTGAAGACGAGAAGTATGCTTTGGCAGCACAGGACGCTGCTCAACCAACAGATACTTGGTCTAGGAAATCTTACCTAAGACAGTACGAGAAGACCACTGAAGAGACACAATAACCAACGACGTCAGGGGAAGTACTTGTTCCAGCTTCAGCTCCTGCACCAGAAAGGAAAAGCAGAAAGAAGTCCGATTTGATAAAGTATTGAAGAAAACTTTTGGTCCTAGACTTGATGCCCCTTTTCGCTTTAATATAGTAGCACAATTAGCCAATACACTATACATGAGCTCCTTCGCCTCTCGAAGGAGACAAGAGAGGCACTTAGGGACGTGCTGGATAATTTAGAATCATTTCTAATATATATGCTGGAGGCCTCTAAAGATGACAGTCAGCCCTTATGCCCTGAATGTCATCATGTTTAACCAAAAATGTCTGCCATCACCTTCACTGCTGAAGACATGCTCATCAAAGACAATAAACATGATCGACCCTTGTATTATACTAGATACATAGGCTCGACATGTATTGAGAGAATATAGGTTGATTCAGGGTCTGCACTCAGCATCATCCCTAAAAGACTCCTCTACTTTCTTAGGATACCGTTGAATAGATTGTCAGCAATGACTACTATAATATATGCCTTCAATGTAGGTAGTAGTCATCCACTGGGAAAGATTCGGCTTTACTGTCGAATTAGGGTTCTAAAATTAGAAGTGACGTATTACGTCATCGATGCTGACACGTCATATAATCTACTGCTTGGGCGACCTTAGATTCATGCTAATTGGATTATTCCTTCTACTCTACATCAGTGCTTCAAGTATATGGATAATAATGCAACAGTGTGAATAATATTTGCCGAAAAGCAGCCATTCAAGGGGGTTGAAAACTACTTTACTGATGCTCTTCTCTACCGGAAGCTAACAAAGTAGCAAAAGAACCATTGCTTGAAGATGACGATAAAGGCAATGAGGTGGATTCAGAGCCAGACGAAGACACGCCAGCTACTTTTGCTTTCAAACCAGTTGTAGCATATTTAAATTATCTTGAATGTAACAATCCCATTGAGGATGATGGCGAATGGGTGATCAATGAAAATTTCACTTTTGATTACCCTGTAAGTGTTGATTTGTTTAAATCTTCACATGATACCTCCCTACACATTCGCTTGTCCATGTTAAGTGTGACAAGTACGCCTGTAGAGAATGGTGAAGGATCTGTCTTTGTGGTCTCTTCATCCAAGAGGAATCAATCACCGATAGTATTTGATAGGGTTCAACCCCAAATGTCTGTAGTTACAGACTCGGGTTCAGACTCAGAGACCTTGCAATTTTTTCATTATGCACGATCAACGCACCATATGATGAGAAGAATGGGGTATAATCTACAGCGTGGGAATAGCTTAAATTTTAGAAGGGGACGATGTGGTCTTCTATGAACCTTCGTACCGAAAGGGAAGCTTGCGGATTATTATGATAAAACACGTAAGAGTTGGGATATATTACACCACCTATTCAATCTCAGTCTGAAGGAGGTGAATCTCTCCCATCATATTCCTCCAGTTCATATGAGTGGGAATCAGATGTCAGTGTGGGGATTGTCTTCAAAAATCTCTTTGTTAATATGACTTCAATCAGTCAATTAGAGCAGATTGAGGTTATTGAAACATGTGATACTGAGCCATAGGCCCGTCAAATCGATCTTCAATGGGAAAAGTGATTTGAACAACGTGAACCGCCTATTGAAGATAAGGTGATCTAGGTTAATATAGGTAGTCAAGCTCACCCTAAATTTATCTCTATAAGTGAGAGCTTATCATTTATAGAGAGAGGAATTGATAGCTCTTATACGAAAGTATATCGATGTATTTGCATGGAGTTACGCAGACATGCCCAGACTTGATCCGCAAATAGCCATGCATTGATTAAACATTAAGTCTGACGCCAAGCTGGTAAAACTATAGCAATGATGATTTTGTCCTGACATCATAGAAGCTATTGAAGCTGACGTCCATAAATTCATCGAATGTGGCTTTACTCGTGAGGAGCAACACCCAAACTGGGTTGCTAACGTTGACCCCATTCTTAATAAGAGTGAAAAAAATCTGATTTTGTATTGACTACCGCGACCTTAATGCAGCTTCCCCTAAAAATGATTTCCCACTGCCCATCACTGACGTCATGATTGACAACACCTATGGCTTTAAGAGAATATCTTTTATGGATGGCTTCTCAAGATACAACCAGATCAAGATGTACCCAGAAGATGAAAAGCATACTTACACTATTGGGGGTGTACTGTTATACTGTTACACCCTTTGGGTTACGGAATGCTGGAGCAAACTACCGATGTGTAATGAGCATAATTTTTCATAGCCACCTCCAAAAAATGGTAGAATGTTATGTCGATGACATTGCTATCAAAAGTGGCGATAAAAATGATCATCTTCGTGACTTAAAAACAATTTTTGATATAATGTGGGTCCATTAGCTAAAAATGAACCCAATAAAGTCTTTTCTGGGTGTTTTAAGTTGCAAGTTCCTGGGATTCATTGTCACATCGAAAGAAATTCATCTTGATCAGGACAAGGTCAAAGCTATTTAGAGCTTGCAATCACCTAAGAATCTCAAGGAACTTAAGGGTCTGCAAGGTAGGTTGGCCTATATTCGAAGATTCATTGCAAAACTCTTGGGTTATTGTTAACCATTCATCTGGCGTATGAAAAAAGGCATCTCTTTTGCATGGGATAAATCCTACAAGAAGGCTTTTGAGGATATTAAAGAATACCTCACCAAGCCTCCAGTCCTGATGGTTCCCACATCAGGAAAATCATTCTTGCTCTATGTAAGAGGCATTGATCATTCTTTGGTTGCTCTTCTAGCCCAAAAGAATGACGAAGGCCATGAACAGGCCATTTACTATCTGAGCAGGACCCTGATAGGAGTTGAGTCCCAGTATAATCTACTGAGAAGGAATGTTTAGCTCTTGTCTTTACCGTCTTAAAGACGCGACATTACTTGGTTGGCCAAACCATACATGTCATTTCCAGAGTTAATCCTTTGCATATCCTCATGACAAAATCAGGATCACTGAATTCAAGGTTAGCTAAGCGAGCCATCCTCCTATCTCAATATGACATGTTCTCGTCCCTCAAAAGACGATCAAGGGTCAGACTTTCTGGCAGCTCATCTGGTTCCAGAAAGCATAAAGCTTCATGAAAATATTCCAAATGAGATTTTTGAATCCAATATAGCCTCAGAGGATGAGGTATGGCAGATATTCTTTGATGGAGCATCAAGAACAGGCCCCAAAGGTAATATAATTGCTGGTGTGGGAGTGGTATTTGTCTCACCAAAAAAATTATGTCCTTCCTCGGACATTTTTATTAACAACAACTTATTCTAACAATGTATCAGAATATAATGTCCTGCTTATCGGTCTCCAGCTCGCTCATGAAATGGGGGTACGATATCTTGAGGCTTATGGCAATTCAAAGCTAATCGTCAAACAGGTCAAAGGAGAATATGAGGTTCGGCTCGAAGACTTGGTACCTTGTTATCATGTAGTCATCGAAATGGCCAATTCATTTGATGGTTTTTACATCAGTCATGTCTCTCGTCTCCAAAATACTAAGGCAGATACTTTGGCTGTACTGGCAGCTACGATAACCTTACCTATTGATACAATCTATCATCTTACAGTGCCTGCTCGATGTCTCTTCTACCCGAAGTATGCACTGGAAGCTAATGAAGTCCATGCAACCTCAATAGGCTTCGAGCCTAGAGATTAGCAATTTTCCCATCATTGACTATGCCTTGCATGACATATTACTGGATGACCCTAAGGAAGCAGCTTTTATCTGACGAAGGACTTTCCGCTTTTACTACTATCCAGTAGTAAAAACACTCTGCCGCTGCTTATATAACGGTATCTTACTCTATTGCCTATCTAACTCTGAAGCACAAAATCTGCTTAAAGAGGTACACGATGGTATATATGGGGCTTATCAACTAGGTCCGAAACTCAAGGATCGATTGCACACACTCGGTTATTATTGGCCGACCATGATAGCTGATGCAATCAAATATGCAAAAAAATGTAAAGCCTGTCAAATTCACGCAGATTTTATACACCAACCTTTGGAGCTACTTCACCCAACTATTTCTTCATGGCCATTTGAATTGTAGGGAATCGATGTCATAGGACCTATCAGTCCCCATCAACGAAAGATCATTGGTTCATTTTAGTGATAACCGACTACTTCTCAAAATGGGCAGAAGCTACACCACTTATTTAAGTCAAAACTCTCAATATGGTCAACTTTATTAAAAATCATGTCATCCATTAATTTGGTGTCCCTAGACAGATTATTCATGACAATGGTCCCCAGTTTGCAAGCCAAGATTCAATGGTTCTGCAATAAATACAAAATTCAAAATGTGGCTTCAACCACTTATAACCTTGCCGCCAATAGTTTAGCGAAAGCACTCAACGAGACAATTATTAAGCTACTCAAGAAATTTGTTTCATCAAGCAAATGAGATTAGCATAAGAAGCTCAGTGAATGCCTTTAGGCCTACCGAACTACAGTCTGAACCCCAACAAGCAACACGCCTTTTCTTTGGTATACCGGTGTGAAGCAGTCATATCTCTAGAGATCCAAATGCCGTCGCTACAGGTCGCCTTAGCAACCAAAATGACTAAGGAAGACAACGATCGATCACGCCTTCAAAAACTCGAAGCCCTAGATGAGAAATGACTACAAGCTCAATAATGCATTGAGTTATACCAAGCTCGAATCTCGAAAGACTTTAATAAGAAGGTTAAAGAAAAGTTATTTTAGAAAGGAGACTTGATTTTAGCCGTCAGAGGACCTATGGTCATGACACGTAAAACCAAAGGTAAGCTCCAACCCAAATAGGAAGGGCCATTCGTGATAGAAATAGTCTACTCAAACGGGACCTACCGCCTAGCAACTCCAGGTGGCGACATACTCATGATGCCGGTTAATGGAAAATTTCTAAAGAAGTACTATCCTTGTTCACATTGACACCTCACCTCTGATCAAATAAGTACTCCGTATAACTATGTTAACATTAAACCTCTGGTCATTCAAATTAATATCACTTGATTGTTTCTCCTTTGTCAAAAGATTATCTTTTACCCTTAGGCGGAATTGATTTCAATTCTACTACTCCTGATCAGTCAAAGACGATATTTCAGCAGGGAATGCCAATCTACCCATCTCATTCCCCATGGAGTTCTCCTTGACTCTTTAATCCCCCCTAGCGAGATTTTAGAGGTCGCCAGTGGAACACAGAAATGTTCACTTCATGTGACACGATCTGAAGCCTTCGGTAAATAAGGCTAGAGAAAAATATTGGCTTTTAAGTCTAATACAAATCCTCAACAACTCATCATGCTGAGGGGAACAACATGGCTAGCCTAACTCAAATGGTGGTTGGTAAAGGCATACCAAATCTATTGACAACTGAGGATTTGTAAAAAATCCTAAGGGACCAGATCCCATTTGATTCCCCTCCAAAATCTTTAACCAATTTCTGTCCATGGGATGGTAGGATCACACAAAATAATAATCATTTCTCCAACGAAGTGAATTACAAGTCAAATCTATTAAGTTAACATTAAACCTATGATAGTGAGACTCTGACATATTCCCCAGCGGATAAAGTCAACATCCCCAGTGGAAGATTCTAATTTTCCCTGGCAGATCAAAGCTTCACTTGTCATTCTTTCTCATAGAATGACAGGCTTGCTTAAAGTCATGTAAATCATAACGCAATGCCTGTCATGTTGACAGTAAACCTCTGAACAGTGAATTCAGACTCAAGCTATTATATCTGTAAGAGATCCATGAAGAGGCAAGTCCACAGCCTAATTCTTTATTCTACCTCAGGATAAAAAATTCTTGCTATTTTATTAGGTCTCTAAGTTGGTCGTGTCTAGTCAATTCACCTCTGAATTGATGAGTCCCGATCTTTCAGTCCATTAGGGACTTTTCATTTTTGCTATTATGTCCAGTTCGTCACCTCTGAATGGCACAATTCTAAACTTGGTGACGACTCAATCAGTCATGTCTAGTTCATCACCTCTGAACCAACAGACAGCCAGGTTCCCTCTTTGTACCATCATGTCCAGTTTATCACCTCTGAATGGTAAGGCTTTGAATTTGGTAGTCTCCAAAAGGTCATGTCCAGTTCGCCACCTCTGAACCAATCGGATCATGAACTTCACCATTTAGTCCTTTGTGGACTTCCCTTCTGCTGTCATGTTAACATTAAAGCTCAGAATAACGAATTGCGAGTCTGGTGTCTCTTAGTTGGTCATGTCTAGTCAATCACCTCTGAACCAACGGGTGCCCAGATCCAATTCACCCTTGCAGTCCCTTGTGGGCTAGCTGCCAAGATAATATGACTACATCTGGTAGCGGATTCAGAATTTAGTTTGTCTTAATCTATCGTGTCCAATCAATAACCTCTAAATAGACAGATCCCTAAAACTGGGTTTACCCTTTTTAAGCTTTATTATCATGTCCAATTCGTCACCTCTGAACAACAAACGCTTTGAGATTAGCGGTTTCTCAATCGATCATGTCCAGTTTATCACCTCTGAATCGACAGATAGCAAGTATCATCCCTCTAGTCCAGTAAGGACTCTTGTATTGTCGTCATGTCTAGCTCGTCACCTCTGAACGATAAAATCCTAAGTCTTGTAATCTTCAACCAGTCATGTCCAATTTGTCACTTCTGAACTAACAAATTACAAACTTTACTCTCCAGTTTAGTAGGAACTATCATGTTATTGTGGTGTCCAATTTGTTACAACAAGTTCATGTCCTAATGATCTTTGATTTGATATGTTAATATTTACGTCTGAACATAAAGATCGTCATGTTCGCTTCATTTTATTTTTTCATCCCTAAGAAGATTTGAATCGATTTATTACTCAAACTTATTGGTGGTAATTTATCAAATAACTAATTCTATCACGTTTCTAATCTCTGAATAGATTAGTTAATATTCTTATAGTGTAAGTTGGGAGATTATAACATTATCTTGATTCTTTTGAGAGATAAATTTAAACCTAAAACTACTGCAAATTTAGGAGATAAAGAAAGCAGGAATACGACAGAAGAGTCAAATAAAATTATTCTTTTTCATTGATTCAAAAGGAAAAATAAAGATATATGGATTATAAGCTATGATTGTGTTTTGTAGGACTTGATCAGTTCTTCAACTGTGGCCAGCCTGCTCTTTCTCTCTTCAACAGATCTGATGAAAGCCTGCGATCTTAGCTCAACTTCATTGAAATTCGCCATTTGGGACAAGCGATCTTCGATCTCCACCAGAGTTGCCCTCTTCGCCATTTTCTGCTGCAAGACTTCATCGTTCTGAACGTTGAGCTACTCCATCCAAGCGATCTCTTCAAGATGCACCGGTTCAGCCTTGGACAGGAGAAGATTGACCCTTTTGATCATCTCTTTGGCCTTTTCAATTTTATCCTCAACATCGAGAAGAGCACTGTTGGAGGCACCGATAGCATCACCAATCTTTATCTTTCTTGTCTCCAAGGACTTCAAGTCCAAAGATACTGCCTCAGCTACTTTTTGTTTCTCCAGATGAGCTTTTTGTATCTGAGCCGTGAGATGTTTAAGCTCTTCGTCTACTAATGGAATCAAGTCTGAGCTGCTAAGGCGACACCACTCACCCACATCCCTCTTAAAGTTCTCCATCAACAGCTTCAAGGAAGCAGCTTGGTCATCTCCTCTAAAATCTTAGATACTCTCAATATTGCGAGAGAGGACCCCCTTTAAAGCTACAAATGAAGTCATTGAGCCCTTCAAAATCAAGGCAATGCATTTCTTCAAGCTCTTATAAAAGCTATCAACCATTTTCGCCATAAATTCCTTTTTAGTTTCGGTTACTCCTGATAAGCATGTAATCCCCAAAGATAAACCCTCCACCAGCTTCACTGTTACAATAATAAAGGAAGTGGCAGAAGCAATTATTTGAGATGGATGGGGAATAGCTGGAAACCGAGAGGGAGTCTTTATCAACACCAGTACAACAACCACGAGAGAAGTAGGGCTGGTGACTACCCCAAAAAGGACCGGCTTGATGATCAACGTTGGAGATCAACGTTGGAGATATCGGGCTTGTGATCACCCTGAGACTGGTTGCTGCCAAACTAGCAGCATCGTAGAAGTTGATCGTGGGAAAACCATGCACAAAAAGTGTAAGTTTTGAAATCACGAGTTAAAAGTGCATGCTTTGGCTTCCTCGAAACTTTCGTTATAGCATAAAGGCTAAACGAGTCGAATCAACAGAGAAGGGAAGTGATAGAAGCTTTACCACTCTATTCACGTGTGAGTTAACAGTTCTTCTATGTTTTAAAGAATGAAAACAAAATAAAATAAAATGTGGAAAGAGAAGAGTATGGTGAACCACAAAGAAGTGGGAAACATAGAAAAGATGATTTTTTGTGATTTTTGATATATTGTTAAAACAAAGTAAAAAGAAAAGAAAACTCATGGTTACTAACTACTAATGGCTCCACTAACCATGCTATCCTCTTTGTGATAGTTGCCTCACATGTATCCTTGGCCATCACTAATCCTTGGTTCAAAAGCATTTCAAAGCATGACCCATAAGATAACTCATCACATTCAAACTCAACAAACAAGTGCAAGCTACACTTAAACTTGTTGGAACTTATTTCGATGAAGACTTTGTGAAGCATTTCATTTGGAGCTCTAACACATGATGAATCAAGAGTTCTACATGATCAAGATGTCCCAAGGAGAGTTGATATGATGTATTTTGTAAAGATGAAATAGCATGTAAAAAGCCTTGACACACACACACACCATATCAATGTCCATTAGTCGACTAATATGTTGGCCCAATGGCCTTCCACTCTAGTTTTGATGATGATCAACACTCATGTAGTTATGTTCACTAATATTCTTGTGTTTCTAAGTTTCAGATCATTAACAGGATATTAGTTGGTGATTAGCTTCAACAAGATGATTAGAAGCTATTCATGATGATTCCGGTGCCAAAGCTTAAAGATCATACCTTTGCACTTGGAGAATCACGGAGTTTTGGAGCAAGTCTACTTGAAGATGAAGATCGTCAAGAAGACTTAGGTATCTAGTTTAGAGTTTGTGTTTTAGATCCATTTGTAAAGCTTAGTTTAGTTGATATGCTCAAGTGAACACAAAACACACACGTTTTATGATTTGATATTTGGTTTTTATGAATAGTTGATCAAAACAAGTTTACATATGGTATATGTATAGTAGATGTTTTCTATTTATACATACATGCTTTAACTTGGTAAACAAACTTATTTTGATATCCCTATTCATGTTTTGGAAAAATCAAGTTTGACAAAATACAGGTTTTGTTTTTGATAAAATTTGCAAGACTCTAAAATGAATTGATATGTTGATATATTGTCTTGAAATTTTTATCACATGTTTATGTTTTAACATAAAATGATAAAACAAGTTTTAGAAAAACATATTTTTAGAAAAACAGTTTTTATTGTGATTAAAACTATTTTTTAGATTTACTGTGAATTTATGGGATTTTTATTGAGTGAAAAGACCTATTTTCAAATCCCGTATCTGTGCAGATCTGCACTGTGCCTGCCAGGCCAGTTCGGTCGACCGGACCGGTCGACCGCACCAAGTGGCCGGTCGACCGGGTCGGTCAACCGATGTGCACAGACGTGCACGCTGGCTACACATTGTAGTCGGTCGACCGGACCGGTCGACCGAGTTGAGAGTTCTGCTCTCAGGATGTTTCGGTCGACCGGGCCGGTCGACCGCTATTGCCCAACGGTCACATTTTTGACCGTTGGCGGTCGACCGGACCGGTCGACCGGCAGTCTGTCAGGCTGCCACATCAGCCTAACGGCTAGTTTTTCCTAGGGGCTATATATACCCCATTTCTCCATTGTTTTGGCTAAGATTTTTAGAGCTAAAAATTCCAGACTTTCTCTAGTGTTTAAAAGAGTTTTTAAAAGGGTTTTAAGCCAAAAAGATTTCATCTTATTTGTTTTTGGGTTTTTGGAAAATCAAAGAAAACTAGGTTTTGGGATTTTGATTTGATCTTTTATTTCTATCATATACAAGAGATTTTCCAAGTAGTTTTTCTTTGTTGCTTGTTTCCAAAAACACTTAGTTTCCACACTTGAGCCATATCTTCTATCCTAAACTATTAGGATCTTGTTTTTGTGGAAAAAGAGAAAAGAGAGTGTTTGAGGTTGTTGTTGTAAACCTCTAAGTTGTACACCCTTATTCTTGTTGTATCCCTCTTCGGTAGAGGTGATCGGGTGATTGGTTTGTGAGCCTCTTAGGTAGAGGTGTTTGTTGTAGTTGGCTACGGGCCGTATCCCTCTTCGGTAGAGGTGGATTGTGGTTGTATAGCCTCGGTGGCTTTGTAAGGTTGAGAGAGGAGTTTGGTACTCCTATAGTGGATTGGGAAATCCTACACGGTGGTGTAGGCGGGGATGTAGAGCAAGGTGCTCGAACCTCGAAACAAATCTTTGTGTTAGCGTTTGATCCATTGTCTCTCTAACCCTTACTCTCTCTCTTATAATTGTGCAAAGCATCATACTCATCATCATATCATATTTGCTTGTGTTGAGCATTGATTCATTCATATTATATACATTGCTTGTGTTGCCTTGCATCTTTCATATTGTAATTTATCCTTGATTGCTTGGTTTGATTGTGTGTGCACATATTTCATATTGCTTGGATTGCTTGTGTGTGTGTGCCTAACTTGTACTCATCCAACAAGAGCTTCACATAGCGCCTCAACCCATTTAAAGGGGAATCAAGGGGAGTTAGTCCAGAGCCTCGCAAGGGGAATTCGGCTACACTTGTTGTATTGTATTAGTTTGTGCATAATTTGCATTAGCTTCCGCATTTAGCGCACTTAGTTTGCATTTAGTTTCTTAGATTAGCACTTACACCTATTCACCCCCCCTCTAGGTGTTTTTCAATTGGTATCAGAGCCAGTGCTCCTGATACTTAGGCTTAACATCCTAGGAGTGATCCATTTGCTTGCTAATCTCATTTGCATTTGTTTGTTTGCACATTCATATATAGTTTACCATGGACTTCATGACCCCTCCTAGCTTTGACCCTTCCAACATTGATGTTTGGAAGTATAGGATGTCCATGTACCTAAAGACCCTAGGTTTGCATGTCTTCCTTGCCGCCACCAAGAGATGTTATCTTGGTGATGGTAATCATATAGGGGCCAATGCACTAGCCCTAGAGGCCATTAGAAGCACATTATCTAAAGAATATCTTTTACGTGTTTCTAACTTTGATTCCGCTTTTGTAGTGTGGAACAAATTGACAACAACCACCACCTCCGAGCTTCAAATGCCAAACCAACCGGAGGAATCTAGTGGAGAATCCGATTCACAATGCTTCATGGTCCAAGGGAATGACTCCTTTGAGGTACAATCGGAACTTCAATTAGATAGTGATGATTGCTCTAGTTCTTCATGTGATAATTTTGATGCCCATGCTTTAAATGAAGAACTTTCTATTGTTTGTGAAAAACTAATTGAAAAATATAAGATTTTGAAAAAGAAAAGTCTAGAAATTGAAAAAGAAAATAAGTGTTTGCATGCTAGACTTGATTGTGTTTTGCAAGAAAAGGTTGAGGTCTATAATGAAAGGGATTCATTGAAATCTCAATTGGAACTTGCTTTAAAAGAAAATAAATTTTTAAAGTCTAAAAATGATTGTGAAATTCTTTTGAAGAAAAATGAAAACTTGTCTTCTAGAGTTGATTTTGTTTTAAAAGAGAATGTTGTTTTGAAAAACAAAATCATTTCTATTTCCAATGATTTAAATGTTTGCTTAGAGAAAAATATTGTTTTGCAAAATAAAATTGATGAACATGTTTGCCATGCTAGTGTAGCCTCTTCATCTAGACTACCTAATGCATGTACCTCTTCTTCTAGGATTAATGATGATATTTGTATGCTAAAGAAGAGAGTAGATTGGTTGGGCTCCACTATGAGCCAATGTGCTAAGAACCATACACATTTGGAATCCTTGGTTCGAAAGAAACAAGTTCCATCATTTATGCATGCACACCCATCACGGCATACACATGCTTCACACGGACACCATCAACACAAGTATGCTCATGTGTACACATGTACACATTGTGGCCGAAAAGGCCATCTTGCTAAATTTTGCTATGATCGTTTACATGTTGAAAATTTAGCCAAGAAGTTTGTTTGGGTTAGAGAAGGTACTAACCCCCATGGATCCAAAAGAGTATGGGTACCAAAGACCACCCCTCCTATTTTTGATATAGGTGTGGGCTCTCACATGACGTGAGAGTGATGACACCTTGGAGTGGATGCGTTCCGGACTTAAAGAAAATCTATTGGATGCATCACTTTCAAGGGAAGAGTTGGTGGAGAGGACCACCAAGTTTTGGAGACAAGGAGAGTTGCTTCTTCGTTTTTGGTAACAATCCTTTACTCTCATTTATTGTTTACATGCTTTTTCATGTTCATTCCATGTTTATTAGATCCTTGACATACATGTATAGTATTTGAGATACACATGCTTATATGATCCCATACTTAGTGTTCTCACTTATGTTTAAGCTATAATGTACATCATGAATCTAATACATGTGAATTCACATAATAATCATGTTTTAGTTTTCCATGATGACTTTTATCATGATGATTTTTATATGTGTTTTTGATGCTTCATGTTTTGAATATATGTTTAAGTGTTAGTTTTCATTAAGACTAGGAATTATACTTGTACATATAGTGGGCCACAAATAAATCTATGTATGTTTGGGCTTGATTGCATATTTGTACCCATTAGATGTGCTAGTATAGTCTAGTTTTGATGATTCATACATTTCAAACTTGTATTCCATTTTTGGATTTGTTTTATGATTGTGTATTTCACTTCATGTATATGTTTGTATTGCCAAACTTTAAGATATACATGTATACCCCTTGAGTCATTTGCCCTTCATGCAAATCTATATTATGGACTCAAAGTGTGTTTAAGGGATATGTATGTATACTTCTTATGTTGACAAATCATACATATACCTTGAAATGAAAATTGCTTTGATGAAAATTTAGCCTTACATGTTTTCATGTTTATGTGTCAATGTTTAACTTCATGTATATGTCCATCTAGTTCAAACTAATCTTATACATATACATCCTTTTGAGCCACGTGCCTTCATGAATATTCATTTAGTGGACTCGTTGAGTTTTGGATATGTATGTATATTTTAGCTTGTATTAGACATACATATGCCTTGAAGATTAAATAAGGAGTTTTATATGATTTTTCATGTTTTTGATGGAATTATGTTTTAATCAATAATTAAGCTTAATGAAATATTTTTCATGACTATGATCTTCACATATTATTTGTACACTCATATCTATTGCTCATGTTTTGTTTCTCATGAGTTATGCTTTATTGGTTAGAGTGATGATTATCATGTGAATTTCAATTTTGTTTTATTCCTTGCTTGAAGGATTTCGTGCTAGTTAACAAATTTTCCATTTAACTAGTTGCGGCGTTCTTCATTTTGGTAGTGATTTTCAAACAAAACTACATTTTCAAATCTATCTTTGAAAACCACTACCTTCCAAGGGCGGTAGGATGGGAGATCATGTTCATGTATGCCCTAAATTGAAAATCTTTAAAACTTGAATTATGATTGGGTGGTAGATAATATGATGTATACACTTGAACTTATTGTTATGTCAATTGGTATCATTGAACTCTTTCAATGGTATCATTTTGATTTTCTTGTATACTCATATATGTTTTGTATGTATGTATGCTTTAAATTCCAAGTATATCAATTTCTATTGGTATCTATCTTTTCATACATATATATGTTTGTGTTTATGCTAGTGCTTGAGTTTCAATTTTGTTTAAATTGATTACTTTTAAATTGTTATCAAGACTATGCATGTCTTTAGTTTGTTTTTCATAAAGGGGGAGAAAATTTGATTTTGTATTTCAATTGGTATTTGTACTCCCACTCTTTATGATTAAAAGTTGTTATTTTGAACATATGATATCAACATCAAATTTGTTTATATAATTTCAAAATGAAATATATTCTTACAATTGGTATCAAAATTTGTGTTTAGACATTCAAAATTTGTTATGTTGTTTTACAATTGGTAATTTGTTATGTTTAATTACAATTGGTATTTTCAAAATTTTGTTTAAAGAAAATATTCAAAGTTTTGATTTGTATTTCCTATATGCAAGGAGAGCTTAACATCTCTCTTACATATAGATTCATGTTGAGTATATTATAAATTGAGGAGCTTGACAACTCTTCTTTATATGATATACGTGTGTAGGGGGAGCTTCACATCTCCTCTTATGCATTACATAATATGTGTTATGTGAATTGGGGCTTGTCATCCCTTCTTCATGTAATGCATATGTGTAGGGAAGCTAACTTAGCGTCTTCCTCTTCATGAATGTATATAGCATATAACATATATTGATTCTTGTTTATTGGTATCAAGATGCTTCATTGACATATTTTAATTGATATCATGTTTGTAGTCACCCCTTATTGAATTTGTTTTTTTGTTTTAGACAAAAAGGGGGAGAACATTGTTTTATTGTTTTGATTGACTTAAAAAAAGGGGAGAAAGATTTTTACCCCTCATTTTATCTATGGTTTTGATTGTTTACCCCTTTGTTGATGATTGACAAAAAGGGGGAGAAAGATTTATGAAGTTTTATATGCATGCTTATGTTTATGCATATATTATGTTTTAATCTCAAGAATATTAAGTTTAATCGTTTTATAGAGTTTGCTTTGTAATTGGTATCTAGAGGTTATTTTGTTTTGAATATTCCATTTGATATCTAGAACTATTCATTGTTTATGCATACGCATGTTTCATGTTTAACATTCATTGCATATATTTATTGTTTATCCCTATGCATGAGTTAAGGGGGAGCTTCCTTGAAGCTTATCTTTAATCCATGCATATATAACTCCATGAGTTTTGTCATCATCAAAAAGGGGGAGATTGTTGGCCCAATGGCCTTCCACTCTAGTTTTGATGATGATCAACACTCATGTAGTTATGTTCACTAATATTCTTGTGTTTCTAAGTTTCAGATCATTAACAGGATATTAGTTGTGATTAGCTTCAACAAGATGATTAGAAGCTATTCATGATGATTCCGGTGCCAAAGCTTAAAGATCATACCTTTGCACTTGGAGAATCACGGAGTTTTGGAGCAAGTCTACTTGAAGATGAAGATCGTCAAGAAGACTTAGGTATCTAGTTTAGAGTTTGTGTTTTAGATCCATTTGTAAAGCTTAGTTTAGTTGATATGCTCAAGTGAACACAAAACACACACGTTTTATGATTTGATATTTGGTTTTTATGAATAGTTGATCAAAACAAGTTTACATATGGTATATGTATAGTAGATGTTTTCTATTTATACATACATGCTTTAACTTGGTAAACAAACTTATTTTGATATCCCTATTCATGTTTTGGAAAAATCAAGTTTGACAAAATACAGGTTTTGTTTTTGATAAAATTTGCAAGACTCTAAAATGAATTGATATGTTGATATATTGTCTTGAAATTTTTATCACATGTTTATGTTTTAACATAAAATGATAAAACAAGTTTTAAAAAAACATATTTTTAGAAAAACAGTTTTTATTGTGATTAAAACTATTTTTTAGATTTACTGTGAATTTATGGGATTTTTATTGAGTGAAAAGACCTATTTTCAAATCCCGTATCTGTGCAGATCTGCACTGTGCCTGCCAGGCCAGTTCGGTCGACCGGACCGGTCGACCGCACCAAGTGGCCGGTCGACCGGGTCGGTCGACCGATGTGCACAGACGTGCACGCTGGCTACACATTGTAGTCGGTCGACCGGACCGGTCGACCGAGTTGAGAGTTCTGCTCTCAGGATGTTTCGGTCGACCGGCCCGGTCGACCGCTATTGCCCAACGGTCACATTTTTGACCGTTGGCGGTCGACCGGACCGGTCGACCGGCAGTCTGTCAGGCTGCCACATCAGCCTAACGGCTAGTTTTTCCTAGGGGCTATATATACCCCATTTCTCCATTGTTTTGGCTAAGATTTTTAGAGCTAAAAATTTCAGACTTTCTCTAGTGTTTAAAAGAGTTTTTAAAAGGGTTTTAAGCCAAAAAGATTTCATCTTATTTGTTTTTGGGTTTTTAGAAAATCAAAGAAAACTAGGTTTTGGGATTTTGATTTGATCTTTTATTTCTATCATATACAAGAGATTTCCCAAGTAGTTTTTTCTTTGTTGCTTGTTTCCAAAAACACTTAGTTTCCACACTTGAGCCATATCTTCTATCCTAAACTATTAGGATCTTGTTTTTGTGGAAAAAGAGAAAAGAGAGTGTTTGAGGTTGTTGTTGTAAACCTCTAAGTTGTACACCCTTATTCTTGTTGTATCCCTCTTCGGTAGAGGTGATCGGGTGATTGGTTTGTGAGCCTCTTAGGTAGAGGTGTTTGTTGTAGTTGGCTACGGGCCGTATCCCTCTTCGGTAGAGGTGGATTGTGGTTGTATAGCCTCGGTGGCTTTGTAAGGTTGAGAGAGGAGTTTGGTACTCCTATAGTGGATTGGGAAATCCTACACGGTGGTGTAGGCGGGGATGTAGAGCAAGGTGCTCGAACCTCGAAACAATCTTTGTGTTAGCGTTTGATCCATTGTCTCTCTAACCCTTACTCTCTCTCTTATAATTGTGCAAAGCATCATACTCATCATCATATCATATTTGCTTGTGTTGAGCATTGATTCATTCATATTATATACATTGCTTGTGTTGCCTTGCATCTTTCAAATTGTAATTTATCCTTGATTGCTTGGTTTGATTGTGTGTGCACATATTTCATATTGCTTGGATTGCTTGTGTGTGTGTGCCTAACTTGTACTCATCCAACAAGAGCTTCACATAGCGCCTCAACCCATTTAAAGGGGAATCAAGGGGAGTTAGTCCAGAGCCTCGCAAGGGGAATTCGGCTACACTTGTTGTATTGTATTAGTTTGTGCATAATTTGCATTAGCTTCCGCATTTAGCGCACTTAGTTTGCATTTAGTTTCTTAGATTAGCACTTACACCTATTCACCCCCCCTCTAGGTGTTTTTCATAATACCTATGACAAGTCGACTAATAACATGTGTAGTCGACTTGACCCATACCCTAGTCGATTAGTCAACTGTCCAAATCAGACCCAACTCTCTGTTTCTGCATTAGTAGACTTAACAGTCAAACATAGTCGACTAATAGTAAAGTGTAGTCGACTTATCCCTTGCCCTAGTCGACTAATCTCTGGTCCAGTCGACTTATTGTTAGTTGCAGTCGACTTGATTCAGTTAATCCAGAAAACTGTCACTCAACTAAACTTGGCCTAGTCGATTTATAGCCAAACCTAGTTGACTAATAGTAGGAAATTTGCCTAGACTAGTCGACTAACTCCATAGGCAAGTCGACTATAGGCAGTTTCTGACTGTTGGACAGTTTTCGTTATCTGGTCTTTTGTGCAACGAATTCCATCGTTCCTATCATTTGAATTGCTCCTATAACTACCCTAACTTACCCTAGTCTTCAGCTATATGAAGGGTAGTTACTCCAAAGGCCATATACCAATCCTAATCTTCAGTTTTCTAAGATCAAAATTCTGCCAAACCTGAAAACTGAATTTTCCAACTTCTGTTCTTCACCAAAAGACATTTCCATTGTGAAGTTCTCTGAAGTTTCTCCTATACTAGACCTTGTCCACGATCACACATTGTACCAAGGCTTATAGGAAAGTTGTAATACTCAAAGCAAGCATTGTACACGGGTGGCTTCTTGGTGTAGAGGCAGTTGTACAAGGTGAAGGTATTCTCTTGGTGGAAGAGAAGGTGTTCTCTTGGATGTAGAGATGGTGTACACATTTGGCAAAGGGGATTTGTCAAGTGGTGTGCATGGTTGTGATTTTGGGTGTACAAAATCAAGAATAAAGGAAAATCTCAAGCGGGTGGCTTGGGGACTGGATGTAGGTCATAAGGACCGAACCAGGATAAATCTCTCGTGTTTGCGTTTGTCTAACTTTCTGAGATTTACTTTTCCTTTTATTGCAAGTTATTTATTTGTTTTAACTTAATCCTTCTTGTTAGTATTTGTGTTGACTTTGTTGTTTTAGATCCATAAGTGCCAACAGAGAAAGTTCCGCATTTGGTTAATCTCGGGTCCAACAATTGGTATCAAAGCGAGGTCCTACAATTGGTATCAGAGCCGGTCTTACATTTGGTACCTAGTCAACAACAAGGATGGCAACGGAGTTTTCATCATCCCAATTCAAGGAAGGACATTCTACACAACGTCCACCGCTGTTTGACGGATCCAACTACAACTATTGGAATTATAGAATGAAGATGTACTTGCAATCGCTCAACTACGACCTTTGGAACATCGTAGTAGCATCGTACACCAAGCCAACAACCAACTACAACGCTTGGAGTGAAGATCAAAAGAAGAACGCGAACCTTGACGCCAAAGCGATGAATGCCTTGTTTTGTGCCTTAACCAAAGAAGAGTTCAACCGTGTTTCAACAGCCACTTCTGCACATCAAATATGGCATACACTTCAGGTAACACACGAAGGCACAAATAAAGTTAAGGAATCTAAAATATCTGTTCTTGTCCACAGGTTTGAATTATTCAAAATGGAGGAGAATGAAACCATATCCGAAATGGTTACAAGATTCACCGACATCACCAATACCTTAGCATCCCTTAGAAAGGACTACACCCAAGTTGAAAGAGTCCGCAAGATCCTTCGTGCACTCACACCAGAATGGGAGAAGAAGACAACCGCCATTGAAGAGGCGAATGATCTCTCAACTATGACATTAGAAAACCTAATCGGTAATCTAATGGCATATGAAGTGCAATTAGAAGAAAGAAAGAAGGACGAACGACAACACCGCTCAAAGAAGAAAGAACTCGCCTTCCATGCATCCTCCGACACAGACGATTCCAATGACGATGAAGAGGAGATGGCAATGCTTTCAAAGAAATTCAGGCGATTCTTAAAGCAAGGTAAATTCAAATGCTTATCATATGAAGATGGATTGCCCTTTGCTCAAGAAGAAAGAAAAATACAAGAGCAAAAAGTTCAGAAAGAAGAAAAACTACGAAGCATCATCAAAATACAGTGATTCCTCATCTTCTGATGAAGAAGAATCCACTGAACGTGTTAACCTATGTTACATGGCCATAGAAGATGAAGAGGTATCATTTTCTGAACTTTCTGATGCATTTCATGAATTGTTTAATGATCTAAAAAATGAAAAACTGAAAAATAAAGTTTTATCAAAAGAAAATGAAAAACTTTTAAAGGAAAATTCATGTTATGCTTTACAAGTATCTTCTATAAATTCTCAACAAGATGAGTTTGAAAAAGTCATATCATCTTTGAAAAATGATAATGAGAAGTTTATAAAAGAGAACATTTTTCTTAAAAAGGAAACTAAGTCTTTGAATGAAATGATTTCTATATTGGATAAAGACATGTTAATTTTCAAAAAGAAATATGAAGATCTTTTGTAAAATGTGACTAAATTCAATAAAGGAAAAGAAAAATTGAATGATTTATTATCTTTTCAGAAGTTGTCACATGATAATCATTATGGTATTGGATATAATGAAAAATCTTCATATTGTTGTAATCCATATGATTCTTTTGTAAAAAGAAAGTCTAAGAAAAATAAGTTTATATGGATTCCTAAGAATTTAAGTTTTCATGATAAAAATACATATATTGCATCATACATTCATGATTTATGTGATTCATGCAACTATGTGTATACTAACAGGTGGAAACCAAATTCTAAATGGATTTGGACTCCTAAAGGTTAATATGTTCTTTTATGTTTGGTACCATCTAACATTTATCTTGCAGGTACCATATAAAAGTTAATAAGAACATATATATATTTACTAATATATTTGTTGCAGGGGGAGAACAAAGTCTTTTCATATTTGTTATAACCCAATTTCTGCAGGGGGAGGAAAATATAACATATTTTCTGCAGGGGGAGCACTTGTGCACACAAAGCGTCAACATCAAAAAGGGGGAGAATGTTGGAACTTATTTCGATGAAGACTTTGTGAAGCATTTCATTTGGAGCTCTAACACATGACAAATCAAGAGTTCTACATGATCAAGATGTCCCAAGGAGAGTTGATATGATGTATTTTGTAAAGATGAAATAGCATGTAAAAAGCCTTGACACACACACCATATCAATGTCCATTAGTCGACTAATACCTATGACAAGTCGACTAATAACATGTGTAATCGACTTGACCCCATACCCTAGTCGACTAGTCAAGTGTCCAAATCAGACCCAACTCTCTGTTTCTGCATTAGTCGACTTAACAGTCAAACATAGTCGACTAATAGCAAAGTGTAGTCGACTTATCCCTTGCCCCTAGTCGACTAATCTCTGGTCCAGTCGACTTATTGTTAGTTGCAGTCGACTTGATTCAGTTAATCTAGAAAACTGTCACTCAACTAAACTTGGCCTAGTCGACTTATAGCCAAACCTAGTCGACTAATAGTAGGAAATTTGCCTAGACTAGTCGACTAACTCCATAGGCAAGTCGACTATAGGCAGTTTCTGACTGTTGGACAGTTTTCATTATCTGGTCTTTTGTGCAACGAATTCCAACGTTCCTATCATTTGAATTGCTCCTATAACTACCCTAACTTACCCTAGTCTTCAGCTATATAAAGGGTAGTTACTCCAAAGGCCATATACCAATCTTAATCTTCAGTTTTCTAAGATCAAAATTCTGCCAAACTTGAAAACTGAATTTTTCAACTTCTGTTCTTCACCAAAAGACATTTCCATTATGAAGTTCTCTGAAGTTTCTCCTATACTAGACCTTGTCCACGATCACACATTGTACCAAGGCTTATAGGAAAGTTGTAATACTCAAAGCAAGCATTATACACGGGTGGCTTCTTGGTGTAGAGGCAGTTGTACAAGGTGAAGGTATTCTCTTGGTGGAAGAGAAGGTGTTCTCTTGGATGTAGAGAAGGTGTATACATTTGGCAAAGGGGATTTGTCAAGTGGTGTGCATGGTTGTGATTTTGGGTGTACAAAATCAAGAATAAAGGAAAATGTCAAGCGGGTGGTTTGGGGACTGGATGTAGGTCACATGGACCGAACCAGGATAAATCTCTCGTGTTTGCCTTTGTCTAACTTTTTGAGATTTACTTTTCCTTTTATTGCAAGTTATTTATTTGTTTTAACTTAATCCTTCTTGTTAGTATTTGTGTTGACTTTGTTGTTTTAGATCCATAAGTGCCAACAGAGAAAGTTCCGTATTTGGCTAATCTCGGGTCCAACAATTGGTATCAAAGCGAGGTCCTACAAAACTATCAAAACTAAACAAGAGTAAGTATGAAATAAAGTAAAGTTAACTTGTTAGAGAGTTAGGATGTTAGAGTGTTAGAATCTATCATCATGAGCCATCAATGGCTCTTGCAAGAGCAAGGCCAAGTAGAGGCTATTAGATTTATGTGGATTATCAAGTAAGAAGTTAGTAAGTTAGTGGTTTGTAGTTAGTTGCCATGAGAGAAAATTAGCTAAACATGTAAAATGAGTTAAAGAGAAAAAAATAAGTAGAGATAAGAGAGAACCTTTCATAGAGTTGAAAAGTCACCTAGAGGGGGGTGAATAGGTGACAATGCTAATCTATGAACTAAATGCGGAATTTAATAACTTAATGCAAATTACACTCAAGTGTGATCAACAAATGATTCACACACAACCAAGCCAAGCAAATATGAATGCACAATATGAATAAGGCAAGGCACAAAGTAAAGAGAGAGATAGAGAGAGCCAATGGATCAAGCGCAAACAACAAGATATGTTATCGAGGTTCGAGCACCCAGCTCTACATCCCCGCCTTCGACACACGAAGGATTTCCACTAGCTCGTCCACTTAGGACCCTTTACAAGGAGTACCCAACTCCTCTCTTTACAACCTCCTCCCTGAGGCACAAATCCAAGCCAACCAACACAACATCCTCCTTGAGGCAAACTCCAACAATCACAACCTCCTCCTTGAGGCAAATTCCAAACCAATACAACAAACTCCCAATCACCAACCAATACAAGGATCACCTCTCAACTAGAGGGATACAACCCAAAGCACAAAGCTAAGAAAAGATTGGGTTACAACTTGGTGGTCACAACAACAACCACAAACAACTTCTTCTTCCACACAAATAACCTATAGATATAGATAGTAGATTTTTGCTCAAGTGTGGAGAAAACCAAAGGAATGGAAATCAGAAATCACAAAGAAAATCCTTGGGAAAAATCAAGAAATCAAGATAGAATAGTTCAATCAAAATTCTTTCCCAAAAACCCTTTCTTTGATTTTCCAAACCCTAATGAAAACACCAAATGGATTGTTCAATTCAAGCTCAAAAACTTCTTTGATTGCTTTGAAAACACCAGAGAATCAGCAAAAATTCACACAAAAAAATCTTTTTGGAAAACCTCTCTCAAATGGGGTATTTATAGGCAATTACAGAAAATAGCCGTTTACAAAACTTTTGCCAGAAATAGCCTTCCGGTCGACCGGGACGGTCGACCGCCCAACGGTCAAATTTAGAACCGTTGTGGCTACCGGTCGACCGCCTCGGTCGACCGAAAATACCTGAGAGCAAACAGCTCTCTGTCGGTCGACCGCTTCGGTCGACCGGATGCAGTGTCAGCCTGCGTGCACGTATCCGTGCACGTCAGTCGACCGGAACGGTCGACTGGCTTCTTTGGTGCGGTCGACCGTACCAGTCGACCGGCCAAGCCTGGCAGACAAAAATCAGGTCTGAAATCTGGAGAAAAAATATTATAATAAATCCCACAAAATCTCTAAAATTTCACAAAAATAGTTTTATCATTTTATATTGAAATACAAACTTGTGTTAAAAATCCTAACACAAATTTCAAACATATTTGACTATTTTTGTGTCATGGAAATTTTGCCAAAAACCAAAAACCGTATTTTCTAAAACCTTGTATTTTGAATAGAAAATACACATTGTCTAAAACTTATCCATGATACAAAAATATGATATTTAAACACTTTGAAGCATATTGTATATGAATAGAAATTCAATATACAAGAAACATATATATATCATGATTTTTGTCATTAAGTCCAAAAATATGTTTTGTTGTAAATACCAAAACATAAAACACATGGAATAGATTATCAAACAAAGTTTGTCTAAACAATTGAAGCATGCATGTATATAGAACAAATCTAATATACATAAACCATGTAAACTTGTTTTGATAAAAAATCTATTCATGAAAACCAAGATCGGTTAAACCTAAAACCGAAAATCAAAACATGAAAGGTGTGTGTGTTGTGAACTTGAGCTTATCATACTATTCTAATCTTTACAATTAGGATCTAAACCCAAACTAAAACTATGGATACCTAAGTCTTCTTGTAGAGCGCAATCTCCAAGCTAGAGCGCAATCTCCAAGTCGGCTCGATCCAAAAACTCTTGATTCACCGAGCAAGTGCAATGTATGATCTTTGATGCGCGGGCTCTTGAATCAACATGTGCAAGCTTCCAATTCATCTTGTTGAAGCTAAACACCAACTAATATCTTGGTTAATGGTCTGAAACTAAAATCACAAGATAATTAGTACACATAACTACATGAGTTAATCATCATCAAAACTAGAGTGAAAGGCCTTTGGGCCAACAATCTCCCCTTTTTGATGATGACAAAACTCATGGAGTTATATATGCATGGATTAAAGTAAAGCTTCAAAGAAGCTCCCCCTTAACTCATGCATAGGAATAAACAAACAATAAGATGCATATAAACAAGGTTCTTGAAACAAAATGAATATGCATATGAAACATGCTATTGATTCCAATTCTAACAAAACAACTAAATTACCAAAACATGCTCTTGATACCAATGGATACTAATAAAAACAAAACTCATAATGCTCTTGATACCAATACCAATGGAGATGAAATGAACATAAAACTGAAAACTCATGCATATCAACTCCAATAAATCTTCTCCCCCTTTTTGTCAATCATCAACAAAGGGGTAAAAACAAAAAGATATGAATTCTTCTCCCCCTAAATATATGAAACAAAGAATAAACAAACTACTTCAAGGGGTGAAACCAAAAATGATACCAATTAAAAAAAAATAATCATTCTTAAATCAATTTTTTTTTTTTGTTTTTTTCATAAAGTTAGGGAGTGGGAAACAAAACCAAAGGTAAACTAAATACCAATTGAAAAATTGAAATGTGAGTTTTCTCCCCCTTTATGAAATACCAACTAAACATATGCTTAAGCTAGAAATAATATACCAATTGAAGACTAAGTCAATTGAAATAATGTTAAAGCTCAAGCTTAGCATAAGCAAGATAATGATAATGCTTGTATAAAGAAACCAATTGAAAATTAATTCAATTGAAAATGATGGTCATTAAAAAAAATCAAGCTTATCATAAGCAAAATTTGTGCATATATCTTGAAGCACAAATAAATCATCTATATATGTATGTAAGAAATAGATACCAATTGTAAATTGATACTATATGAAGTGTATGCATACATATATATAAAACAAAACATATATGAGTATACAAAAGGATGTCAAGATTAGATACCAATTGAAAGAATTCAATGATACCAATTGAAACAACAATAAGATCAAGTGTATATCTCATATTCTCTACCACCCAATCATGTGCAAGTTTAAAATGATTTTCATTATAAAGCATACATGAACATGATCTCCCATCCAACCACCCTTTATGGTAGGGGTTTTCAAAAATAGATTTGAAATTATAGTATGTTTGAAAATCTCTACCAAAATGAAGAATATCGCAACTAGTTAAATGGAGGGTAAACTAGTACGAAATCCTTCAAGTAAGGAATAATAAAAATATTTTTCATGAAGACGCATGTAAACCACATGGCACTAAAACACTCAAAATCCATATAGCACAATTTGTACTCATGAAAACTAAGTCATGAGAAAACATTAAATAAGGTGAGTGTACAAGTGTTGTGTGACACAAATCAACATGAAAATAGGCATTTAAGCTCAATTGAAATTCCTTTAAAATATAAACATATGAAAACTAAATTTTCATTACTAAAGGAAATCTCCTAAAAACATGAAAATCTAAACTCTTCATTAAAAGTTAATTTATACTTCAAGGTATATGTATGTTTAGACAAAGCAAAAGTATACATACATATCCCTAAACACAATTGAGTCCAAAATATAGATTTGCATGAAAAGCAAATGACTCAAGGGGCATACATGTATATCTTAAGGTTTGGCAAAATAGACATATACATGAAGTGAAAACACTTTATCATAGAAAACACATGATCATAAATCATATCAAAAATGAGGAATACATGTTTGAATGCATGAATCATCAAAACTAGACTATACTAGCACATCTAATGAGTACAAATAGGCATCCAAGCACAAACATATATAAAGGTTTATTTGTGGCCCATTCTATGTACAAGTATAACTCCTAGTTTTCATGAAACCAAACATCTAAGCATATATTCAAATCATAAAGCATAAAACAAGTCATAAATCAACAATTATTCTAAAAATGATCCTTATGTAAATTCATATGCTATAAGAATCAAGATATACATAATATCAAAACAATTGTGAAAACACAAAATATGGAATCATATAAACAATGGTGATTACAAATTGCAATACATGTATGGCAATGAACATACTAATCAACACATGAATCATTAAAACACAAAATCATAGAATCATGAACATCATATGATCATTGTGCATATGCATGTACATTAGATCTAAAGCATACATGTTAGTTTAAACAAGGTGAGACACTAAATGTAGATTCTAAATGAAGCATGGGTGCTCAAGTAGCTAAACATGTACAACTTAAATATAATGGCACAAGCATAATGGACAATAAAATACAACATGCTATAAAAAAAAGTGAAAAGCATGTAAACACTAAATGGAGTAAGGGATTGTTACCAAAACCAAAGGGGCAACTCTCCATGTCTCCAAAACACGATGGTCCTCCCACCAAATCTCCTTGAGAGTGAAGCATCTAAATGGTTCTCCTTTTAGCTTAGAATGCATCCACCTCAAGGCACCAATACCCTCACGTGACGCGAGAGCTCCCACCTACATCAAAAGTCAAAGAGGTGGATCTTGGTACCCATTTCTTTGTGGGTCCACGGGGGTTAGTATCTTTTCTAACCCAAACATAATTAGTTGCTAAATTTTCATGATAAATACGATCATAACAAAATCTAGCAAGGTGGCCTTTTCAACCACAATGTGTACATGTGTACCGTGAGCATACATATGATGGTGGTGATCATGAAAAGCATGTGTATGCCTAGATGGGTGTGCATGCAAGGTTGGAACTTGTTTCATGCGAACCAAGGTTTCCAATCGTGTGTGATTCATGGCACAATGGCTCAAAGTGGAGCCCAAACTATCAACACTTTTCTTCAAAGCAAGTATATCATTTTCAATGTTAGAAGATAGAGTGGAGCATGCAATAGGTGTGCTAGAACATGAAGCAACATTAGCATGGCAAACATCAATCTCTTTTTGCAAAGATTTATTTTTAATCAAAACCAAATTCAATTCTCTAGTAATTGAATCAATATCATTTTTCAAAGTAAGATTTTCTTTAAAAGTAAAATCCAATTTTGAAGATAAAATCTCATTGTGCTTTACAACATCATCACAATCATTTTTATTTTTCAAAAATTCATTTTCCTTTAAAGCAAGTTCAAGTTGAGATTTAAGTGAGTCACATTCACTTGCAATCTCTTCCTTCTCTTGCAAAACCAATTCAAAATTAGAGCATAAATCCTTTAATTCATTTTTCAAAACAAGATTATCCTCTTTTAACAAATCATGTTTTTCCAACAACTTTTCAAGCTTTTGAGCAAGTTCCATATTTAAAGTTTGAACTTCAAAACAACCATGGCAATAGGAACTAGAGCTATCATCAATATGAGAATCCGATTGTACCTCAAGGGAGTTCTTCCCTTGGACCATGAGGCATTGCTCTTCGGACTTTTCTCTTTTAGATCTCCTCATCTTGTTAATTATTCTTGGAAGCTCGGGAGACGTCAAGATGCTCCAAACTGCAAAAGCCGAATCATAGTGATCAAAAACGGGTAAAAGAAATTCATTTAGAGATGCTCTAAGTGCTCTAAGTGCTAATGCATTGGCCTTCTTATGCTTGCTACTATTTGGGAGGGATTCTATGGTAATGGCTTGATAAACAAGATGTCCTAGGTCTTTTAAATGTTTAGTCATGTTAGCCTTCCAATCATTAAGTCTAAAATGGTCAAACATGGGAGGGCTAGCCATTAGTGCAACTATATGTGTGCAAATGAAAATGCAAGTGAAGATTAGCAAACCAAGATCTTACTCCTAGGTGGTTAAACCTAAATATCAGGAGCACTAGCTCTGATACCAATTGAAAAGTCACCTAGAGGGGGGGTGAATAGGTGACAATGCTAATCTATGAACTAAATGCGGAATTTAATAACTTAATGCAAATTACACTCAAGTGTGATCAACAAATGATTCACACACAACCAAGCCAAGCAAATATGAATGCACAATATGAATAAGGCAAGGCACAAAGTAAAGAGAGAGATAGAGAGAGCCAATGGATCAAGCGCAAACAACAAGATATGTTATCGAGGTTCGAGCACCCAGCTCTACATCCCGCCTTCGACACACGAAGGATTTCCACTAGCTCGTCCACTTAGGACCCTTTACAAGGAGTACCCAACTCCTCTCTTTACAACCTCCTCCCTGAGGCACAAATCCAAGCCAACCAACACAACCTCCTCCTTGAGGCAAACTCCAACAATCACAACCTCCTCCTTGAGGCAAATTCCAAACCAATACAACAAACTCCCAATCACCAACTAATATAAGGATCACCTCTCAACTAGAGGGATACAACCCAAAGCACAAAGCTAAGAAAAGATTGGGTTACAACTTGGTGGTCACAACAACAACCACAAACAACTTCTTCTTCCACACAAATAACCTATAGATATAGATAGTAGATTTTTGCTCAAGTGTGGAGAAAACCAAAGGAATGGAAATCAGAAATCACAAAGAAAATCCTTGGGAAAAATCAAGAAATCAAGATAGAATAGTTCAATCAAAATTCTTTCCCAAAAACCCTTTCTTTGATTTTCCAAACCCTAATGAAAACACCAAATGGATTGTTCAATTCAAGCTCAAAAACTTCTTTTGATTGCTTTGAAAACACCAGAGAATCAGCAAAAATTCACACAAAAAAATCTTTTTGGAAAACCTCTCTCAAATGGGGTATTTATAGGCAATTACAGAAACAGCCGTTTACAGAACTTTTGCCAGAATTAGCCTTCCGGTCGACTGGGACGGTCGACCGCCCAACGGTCAAATTTAGAACCGTTGTGGCTACCGGTCGACCGCCTCGGTCGACCGAAAATACGTGAGAGCAAACAGCTCTCTGTCGGTCGACCGCTTCGGTCGACCGGATGCAGTGTCAGCCTGCGTGCACGTATCCGTGCACGTCAGTCGACCGGAACGGTCGACTGGCTTCTTTGGTGCGGTCGACCGTACCAGTCGACCGGCCAAGCCTGGCAGACAAAAATCAGGTCTGAAATCTGGGGAAAAATATTATAATAAATCCCACAAAATCTCTAAAATTTCACAAAAATAGTTTTATCATTTTATATTGAAATACAAACTTGTGTTAAAAATCCTAACACAAATTTCAAACATATTTGACTATTTTTGTGTCATGAAAATTTTGCCAAAAACCAAAAACCGTATTTTCTAAAACCTTGTATTTTGAATAGAAAATACACATTGTCTAAAACTTATCCATGATACAAAAATATGATATTTAAACACTTTGAAGCATATTGTATATGAATAGAAATTCAATATACAAGAAACATATATATATCATGATTTTTGTCATTAAGTCCAAAAATATGTTTTGTTGTAAATACCAAAACATAAAACACATGGAATAGATTATCAAACAAAGTTTGTCTAAACAATTGAAGCATGCATGTATATAGAACAAATCTAATATACATAAACCATGTAAACTTGTTTTGATAAAAAATCTATTCATGAAAACCAAGATCGGTTAAACCTAAAACCGAAAATCAAAACATGAAAGGTGTGTGTGTTGTGAACTTGAGCTTATCATACTATTCTAATCTTTACAATTAGGATCTAAACCCAAACTAAAACTATGGATACCTAAGTCTTCTTGTAGAGCGCAATCTCCAAGCTAGAGCGCAATCTCCAAGTCGGCTCGATCCAAAAACTCTTGATTCACCGAGCAAGTGCAATGTATGATCTTTGATGCGCGGGCTCTTGAATCAACATGTGCAAGCTTCCAATTCATCTTGTTGAAGCTAAACACCAACTAATATCTTGGTTAATGGTCTGAAACTAAAATCACAAGATAATTAGTACACATAACTACATGAGTTAATCATCATCAAAACTAGAGTGAAAGGCCTTTGGGCCAACAAGAGTGTCACCCTCCATTACAAGCACTCTTACTGTCATCCTACGTACTACTCTCTTTTCTATTACAAGATCTACAAGAAACGAAAAATACAAAATAGGAAGAAAAAGAAAAACTAACCAAAATTACCCTAATAACTACATACATGGAAAAGAAAACCCTAAAACTCTCTCAAAACTCCTCCTTCCTGAGCTCTGAAAATCCCAGGGTATTTTAGGTGAAAAGAAACACCAGGGAAAGTGTATAGAGCCGCGTGAGAACGCGACTATGGCCGCATTTTTGCGGATATAGTGTGGCCGCGCGTGCGACACCACCTGCCACGCACTGTCACTTCGTTCCCCTATCTGCTGTACTTCCTTATTTCTGGATATGGGCACCCAATTTTTACAGATTCACCCTCTAAAGTCAATGGCTATATGTGTAGACTTTAAATTACTAATTAAATGGAATTTTGAGCTTCTTCTTCATTTCATGCCATGGACCTAGAAATATACAAGAGAGGTATTATTTAACAAAATTTAATATTGAATAAATGTGAAAATGTGGTATGAAATATGCATTTTAGAGACTAATCACACCCCCACCCTTATCTTTTGCTCGTTCCGAGCAAAACAGAAAACTAATTAAGAATATTATTACACTACTTTCGCAGTTGACGCTATTGTACTGAGCATATGCAACAAGCCGTTAAACCTCTAGGTTTCCCCTAGAGGAGGAGTTTTGTCTCCTGAGGGTTTTCAGCGGATTACACCCACAAAATCCATAAAGAAATAAATCAAATGTTAGTATTTTAAAAAAAGCATATTTGAAAAAAAGAAAAATGTTGAAGTATTTTTGCAAAAAATTTAAGGTTAACCAGAAATTATTCTTCTTTAAACTAAGTATAAATGTAAAATCTTTTTATAAATTAAATGTAAGAATTTAAAATTGAATCTATTCTTTTGATCTTTCAGAAAACTCTTAGAAAATATGCACTTTGTGAATTGTGAAGATTTTTGAGATATTGACTCTAATTTTCTTGCCATTTATTTGTGTAGACTTATTTTTTTCTTTCCTTAGTTTTCTTAAGCTTTTTTATATCCCCGAGTAGTGAGCCTTTAGCCGGTGACTCTCAAACCAGATAGTTTTTGGGCACCAGATGAGAAAACATCCTTCGGGCTTAAGGACTTGAGTAAACAAGACCACAAATCTAAAAGAGATTATTTTATTTTTATCCACTGTTTAAGGCGTGAATAATCCATGCTTTCTGAGGCATAATTACCCAACTTCAATAAGTAGTTTTTATTATAATCATTTTTTTATTTTTATGACATTTTCAGTGTTTGTTTTGAAAAACACCTAGAGGGGGGGTGAATAGGTGTAAATGCTAATCTAGAAACTAAGTGCGCTAAATGCAGAAACTTAAAAACAATATTGCAACACACTTAATACAACACACAAGTGTAGCCGAATTCCCCGTGAAGGGCTCTGGACTAACTCCTCTTGATTCCCCTAAATATGGGTTGAGGTGCTATATGAAGCTCTTGTGGTTAAGTATAAGTGAGGCACACACAAACAACCAAGCATATAAGGATGAACAATATAAAAGATGCAAGGCAACACAAGCAATATATGATATGAATGAATGAATGATGCTTTGCACAAAATAAAGAGAGAGAGTTAAGAGACAATGAATCAAACGCAAACACAAAGATATGTTTCGAGGTTCGAGCCCCTAGCTCTACATCCCCGCCTTCACCACCGTGAAGGATTTTCAATCCATTACCTCCCACCGAGGGAACCTCCACCGAGGAGGATTTGTTACAACAAGGGAGTACCGAACTCCTCTCTCAAACACCGCCTCACAACCGAGGGGTAGGCCCGTAGCCAAACAACAACAACCAACACCTCTACCGAAGAGGGTTTACAAACCAAACTCCACCTCTCACTAGAGGGAGCAAACCACAAGCCTCAACCTCTACCAAAGAGGGAGCAAACCAATCACCCGATCAACCTCTACCAAAGAGGGATACAACAAAAGTAAGGGTGTTTACAACAAGTGGTTTCTTTCAACCACAAACAATCTCTCTTTTTCTTTTCCACAAAACAAGATCCTAATAGAATAGGATAGAAGATATAGCTCAAGTGGAAATCAAGGTGTTTTTGGAAAGCAAATCACAAAGAAAAATCCTTTGGAAAACACTTGCAATATGATAGAAATGAAGATCTAAAGCAATATCCCAAAAACCTATTTTTCTTTGAATTTTCCAAACCCTTGAAAACAATAAAGATGATATCTTTAAGCTCTTAAACACTTTAAAAACTTGTTTTTAAAACCAGAGAATGGGGAAAAATTAGCTCAGAAAATCTTAGCCAAAATCCCAAAGAAATGGGGTTTATATAGGCCAAAACAGAAACTAGCCGTTAGGCTGATCTGGCAGCCTGACAGGCCTAGCGGTCGGCCGGCCGGCCGACCGCCAACGGGTCAGAAATGTGACCGTTGGGGCAACCCGGTCGACCGCACGGCCGACCGCCCAGATACAGAGAGCAGACTCTCTGTTCCGGTCGGCCGCCCGGCCGACCGTCCAGATACAGAGAGCAAGGCTCTCTGATCCGGTCGGTCGCCCGGCCGACCGGCCCACTGTGCTGCCAGACGTGCACAAGGCTGTGCACGTCGGTCGGCCGTACCGGCCGACCGGGCTAGTCTGTCAGCCACAGTCTGGGTCAAAACCTGGGTAAAAAATATTTTTGAAAATTCTTTTATCTCTTTTAAAATTACCATAAAAATTGTTTTATCATTTTACTTTGATAAACAAACTTGTGATAAAAATTTCAAGACATATATCAACATATTCAATCATTTTTGTGTATTGCAAGTTTTATCAAAAACCAACACTTGTATTTTTATTAAACTTGATTTTTCAACGCATGAATAGTAAATTCAAAATAAGTTTGTATAAGAAGTTTAAGCATGCATGTATAGAAAGAAAACATCTACTATACATATAAACTATTTAAACTTGTTTTGATCAACTATTCATGAAAACCAAAAACCAAAACATGAAACGTGTGTGTATTGTGCACTTGAGCATATCAACTATACTAAGCTTTACAATTGGATCTAAAACACACTAAATACTAGGATACCTAAGTCTTCTTGATGATCTTCATCTTCAAGTTGACTCGATCCCAAACCGTGATCCACCGAGTGCAAAGGTATGATCTTGAAGCTCGGGCACGGGAATCACCAAGTGAAGGCTTCCAAACTCTTCTTTTTGAAGCAATCACCAACTAATATCTTGATCAATGATCTGTAACTAAAATCACAAGATTATTAGTAAACATAACTACATGAGTTAATCATCATCAAAACTAGAGAGGAAGGCCTCCGGGCCAACAATCTCCCCTTTTTGATGATGACAAAACTCATGGAGTTATATATGCATGGATTAAAGCTAAGCTTCAAAGAAGCTCCCCCTTAACTCATGCACAAACAAATAAACAATAAATATGCAATGAATGACAATGCATAATCATGCATAAACAAAAATGGTTCTAGATACCAATGAAATGTTCACAAACAAAACATGCTCTAGATACCAATTAAAATTAAACTAAATTAAACTTAATATATGCAAAACATAAATATGCATATATAAAACACAATCAAACTCAAAATCTTTCTCCTCCTTTTTGTCAATCATCAACAAAGGGGTAAACATTCAAAACAAAACAAAATCTTCTCACCCTTTTTAATACAAAGAATCAATCATCAATAAAGGGTAAAAGCAAAACTAAATCAATAAATTTTTCTCCCCTTTTTGTTCGAAACAATGAATCAACAAAAGGGTTAATAAAAAAAATATTCTCCCCTTTTTGTCTAAAACACAAACAAAACCAAATAGGGGTGACAATCAATTAAGATATCAATTGAAAATATGTCAATGAAGTATCTTGATACCAATTGAAAGTAAACATAGATCAATCAACAAATGGTATATGCGATATACATTCATGAAGAGGAAGATGTGAAGCTTCCCTACATAGATACATTACATGAAGAAAGGATGACAAGCTCTAATTCACATAACGTACACTATGTAATGCATAAGAGGAGATGTGAAGCCCCTCTACACACGTGTACCACATAAAGAAGAGATGTCAAGCTCTTCAATACAAGATACACTCAACATGAATCTATATGTAGAAGAGATGTTAAGCTCTCCTTGCATATAGGCAATACATATCAAAAACTCTTGTATTTATTTTCTTTAAACAAAATTTTGAGATACCAATTTTTAAAACATTCAAATAAACATATTGATATCAAAAGAGAATATTTTTCTTTTTAAGTATATGATATCAAATGAAATTTTTATTTTCTATCATAAAGCAAGGGAGTGAAAATATAAATACCAATTGAAATATAAAAATCGAATTTTCTCCCCCTTTATGAGATACCAACAAAACACATGCATAAGCTTGTATAAGAAACCAATTGAAAATTGAATCAATTGAAACAAAGTTGAAGCTCAAGCTTAGCATAAACAAACTATATATATATATGTATGAAAAAATAATACCAATCGAAATTGATACTATATAGGAATTGAAAAACATACATACATACAAACATATATGAGTATACAAGAAAGGTCAAAATTGATACCAATTGAAAGAATTTCAATGATACCAATTGAAACAACAATAATATCAAAGTATAACTCATATAACCTACCACCCAATCATGTTCAAGTTAAAAATGATTTTCAATATAAAGCATACATGAGCATGATCTCCCATCCGTCCTCCCATGGAAGGTAGGGGTTTCCAAAAAAATAGATTTGAAAATTGAAGTATGTTTGAAAAACTCTACCAAATAAAGAATATCTCAACTAGTTATGAAAAATTTGTAAAACTAGTACGAAATCCTCCAAGCAAGGAATAAATCAAAATATTTTTCATGAAAACATGAAATTCACATGATAGTCAGCACTCTAATCAATTAGGCATAAATATGACTCATGAAAACAGACACATGAGTAAGCAATAAATGTGAGTGTACAAATACAATGTGAAGATCATAATCATGAAAGATGGACAATAAGCTCAATATTCCTTGAAACATGAAAACATGAAAATCATCAAAACTTATTTAATCTTCAAGGTATATGTATGTCCTATACAAACTAAATTATACATACATATCCAAACACAACGAGTCCACAAAAATATATGCATTAAGGCACGTGGCTCAAAAAGGATGTATATGTATAAACAATAGTTTGGATAAAATAGACATATACATGAAGTTAAAAACACATGAAAACATGAAGAACTAAATTTTCATTAAAAACAAGTTTTCATATCAAGGCATATGTATGTTTTGTCAAACATGAAGTATACATACATATCCCAAAACACAATTTGAATCCATATGCATAAATTTGCATGAAAAGCAAATGACTCAAAGGGTATACATGTATATCTTAAAGTTTGGCAAAATAGACATATACATGAAATGAACACTCATACTCATAAAACAAAATCAAAAATAGGAATACAAGTTCAAAATGCATGGATCATCAAAACTAGACTATACTAGCACATCTAATGGGTTCAAATAAGCATTCAAGTACAAACATATATAGATTTATTTGTGGCCCACTATATACACAAATATGTATCTAGTCTTAATGAAAACTAACATTTAAACATATATTCAAATCATGAAGCATCAAAAACAAGACAAAAATCATCATGATAAATGAACATAAACATGATTATTATATAAATCCACATGTTATTAAATCTATGCTAAACATGATAGCTAAATAAAGGTGAGAACACAAAAATATGATCCATATAAAACATGGGTGTCTCAAAATGCTATACATGTAAGTCATGAGCCTAATAAACATGGCATTAACATGATAATCACTAAACAATAAAACATGCTATAAACATATGATATGAAAAGCATGTAAACAATAAATAGGAGTTAGGGATCGTTACCAAAACCTAGAAGGCAACTTTCCTCGTCTCCAAAAACATGGTGGTCTTCTCCACCAAACATCCCTTGAAAGTGATGCATCCAAATAGTTTCCTTTAAGCACGGAACGCATCCACTCCAAGGTACCGATACTCTCACATCATGCGAGAGCCCACACCTACATCATAAACAAGAGGGGTGGTCTTTGGTACCCATACTCTTTTGGGTCCATGGGGGTTAGTACCTTTTCTAACCCAAACAAAATTCTTTGCTAAATTTTCAACATGTAAATGATCATAACAGAATTTAACAAGGTGGCCCTTACGTCCACAATGTGTACAAGTGTACACATGAGCATACATAGTGGAAGGGGTGTGTGCGTGAGTAGCATGTGTATGCCGTGGAGGGTGTGTATGAAAAGATGGAACTTGTTTCTTTTGAAACAAATTTTCCAAACGTGTATGCCCAACAACACATTGGCTCAAAGTGGAGCCCAAACAATCAACACTCTTCTTCAAAATATTTATATCATTTTCAATCAAAGAAGAAGTGGTACATGCAATAGGTAGACTAGATGAAGAGGCTATACTAGCATGGCAAACATGTGCATCATATTATTTTTCAAAACAATATTTTTCTTAAACAAACTTCTAAATCCTTTGAAATAGAATCAATTTTTATTTTCAAAGAATTATTTTCTTTTATAACAAATTCAATTTTGAAGACAAAACTTTATTTTTCTTCAAAACATTTTCACAATCATTTTTATTTTTCAAAAATTCATTTTCTTTTAGAACAAGGTCTAGTTGAGATCTCAATGAATCCCTTTCATTATAGACCTCAACCTTCTCTTGCAAAACATTGTTAAGTCTAGAATGCAAATTTTTATTTTCTTTTTCAATGCCTAGACTTTTCTTTTTCAAAATCTTATATTTTTCAATCAATTTTTCACAAACAATAGATAGTTCTTCATTCAAAGCATGGGGATCAACATAATCATCACATGAAGAACTAGCATCAAAACTATCTAGTTGAGATTCCGAATGTACCTTAAGGGAGTCATTCCCTTGGACCATGAAGCATTGAGAATCGGATTCTCCACTAGACTCCTCCGGTTGGATTGGTAATTGAAGCTTGGAGGTGGTGGTGGTTGTCAAAATGTTCCACGCTGCAAAGGCGGAAACAATGTTAGAAACACGCATAAGATAATCTTTAGGAAGTGTGCTTCTAATGGCCTCAAGGGCTTGTGCATTGGCCCCTATATGCTTGCTATCACTAAAGAAGGATTCCTTGGTAATGGCAAGGTGAACCTTATAACCTAGGGTTTGTAGGTAAATGGACATCCTAGTCTTCCAAACAAGAATGTTGGAAGGGTCAAACATAGGTGGGGTCATGAAGTCCATGGGTCCAAACTATATGTGTGCAAACAAACAAATGCAAATGAAGATTAGCAAACAAAGGATCTCACTCCTAGGACGTTAAGCCTAAAGTATCAGGAGCGTAGGCTCTGATACCAATTGAAAAAAACCTAAAGGGGGTTGAATAGGTGTAAATGCTAATCTAGAAACTAAGTGCGCTAAATGCAGAAGCTTAAAAACAATATTGCAACACACTTAATACAACACACAAGTGTAGCCGAATTTCCCGTGAAGGGCTCTGGACTAACTCCTCTTGATTCCCCTAAATATGGGTTGAGGTGCTATATGAAGCTCTTGTGGTTAAGTATAAGTGAGGCACACACAAACAACAAGCATATAAGGATGAACAATATAAAAGATGCAAGGCAACACAAGCAATATATGATATGAATGAATGAATGATGCTTTGCACAAAATAAAGAGAGAGAGAGAGTTAAGAGACAATGGATCAAACGCAAACACAAAGATATGTTTCGAGGTTCGAGCCCTAGCTCTACATCCCTGCCTTCACCACCGTGAAGGATTTCCAATCCACTATCTCCCACCGAGGGAACCTCCACCGAGGAGGATTTGTTACAACAAGGGAGTACCGAACTCCTCTCTCAAACACCGCCTCACAACCGAGGGGTAGGCCAGTAGCCAAACAACAACAACCAATACCTCTACCGAAGAGGGTTTACAAACCAAACTCCACCTCTCACTAGAGGGAGCAAACCACAAGCCTCAACCTCTACCAAAGAGGAGCAAACCAATCACCCGATCAACCTCTACCAAAGAGGGATACAACAAAAGTAAGGGTGTTTATAACAAGTGGTTTCTTTCAACCACAAACAATCTCTCTTTTTTTTTTCCACAAAACAAGATCCTAATAGAATAGGATAGAAGATATAGCTCAAGTGGAAATCAAGGTGTTTTTGGAAAGCAAATCACAAAGAAAAATCCTTGGGAAAACACTTGCAATATGATAGAAATGAAGATCTAAAGCAATATCCCAAAACCTATTTTTCTTTGAATTTTCCAAACCCTTGAAAATAATAAAGATGAAATCTTTAAGCTCTTAAACACTTTTAAAACTTGTTTTTAAAACCAGAGAATGGGGAAAAATTAGCTCAAAAAATCTTAGACAAAATCCCAAAGAAATGGGGTTTATATAGGCCAGAACAAAAACTAGCCGTTAGGCTGATCTGGCAGCCTGACAGGCCTAGCGATCGGCCGGCCGGCCGACCGCCAATGGTCAGAAATGTGACCGTTGGGGCAACCCGGTCGACCGCACGGCCGACCGCCCAGATACAGAGAGCAGACTCTCTGTTCCGGTCGGCCGCCTGGCCGACCGTCCAGATACAGAGAGCAAGGCTCTCTGATCCGGTCGGCCGCCCGGCCGACCGGCCCACTGTGCTGCCAGACGTGCACAAGGCTGTGTACGTCAGTCGGCCGTACCGGCCGACCGGGCTAGTCTGTCAGCCACAGTCTGGGTCAAAACCTGGGTAAAAAATATTTTTTGAAAATTCTTTTATCTCTTTAAAATTACCATAAAAATTGTTTTATCATTTTACTTTGATAAACAAACTTGTGATAAAAATTTCAAGACATATATCAACATATTCAATCATTTTTGTGTCTTGCAAGTTTTATCAAAAACCAACACTTGTATTTTTATTAAACTTGATTTTTCAACACATGAATAGTAAATTCAAAATAAGTTTGTATAAGAAGTTTAAGCATGCATGTATAGAAAGAAAAACATCTACTATACTTATAAACTATTTAAACTTGTTTTGATCAACTATTCATGAAAACCAAAAACCAAAACATGAAACGTGTGTGTATTGTGCACTTGAGCATATCAACTATACTAAGCTTTACAATTGGATCTAAAACACACTAAACGCTAGGATACCTAAGTCTTCTTGATGATCTTCATCTTCAAGTTGACTCGATCCTAAACCGTGATCCACCGAGTGCAAAGGTATGATCTTGAAGCTCGGGCATGGGAATCACCAAGTGAAGGCTTCCAAACTCTTCTTTTTGAAGCAATCACCAACTAATATCTTGATCAATGATTTGTAACTAAAATCACAAGATTATTAGTAAACATAACTACATGAGTTAATCATCATCAAAACTAGAGAGGAAGGCCTCCGGGCCAACATGTTTCAATCCTAAAAAATTGTGTAAGTATGAAGCATATGTCTAAGGCAAAAAATTCAAGATCAAATTATCTTTCCAATCTTACTTTCTTATCCTAAAATTTAAACAAGATCTATTATTTTGACTCGGTTTAAAAATTCATAATTTTAGGTCTTCTTAATTCCTAAGATCCTCTTAAGTTTCTTAAAAATAAATCTTTCTCTTATGTCAAAAAGTTTTGTGAAAAATAAAGAAAAGAGTTTATATATAAAAGAAAAATGTAAAAATTTTCTAAAAAGAAGTGTAAAATAAAGAACATTTAAAACCAACTATGTTAGTAAATCCTCCCCGCACACTTTCCCATGCATTGTCCTCAATGCAACGTGAATGTGTATATGCATGAAACAAAATAGGGAAGAAAAAAATTACCTCAGGGTGGTGGTTCCGGTGGTGGTCTGATTGGCCCACGAAATGTAGCCCAAATCATATATTATGAAATTCGCAGGAACCTACCAGTGACCTTTCGAATATAGCCCATAAAAAGAATGATGAAGTGAATGGTTTTATGTAAAAAATTATCCCCATCTAATTTTTAATTTTCAAAAATAATTACCGAGTCATTACCTTCAACATCCTTGTTCAACAATGAAGTGTGATTTTGGGAGATGATTGATTTGGACTCAAATGGAACAGTCACAAAAACTGATACCGACTCAGGAATTTGACTCAGATCAAGTCGAGATTCAAAAGGGGAGTAGAAATTGGTTCAAAATGGGGTCCAAACTAAAGAATTGATGTTCACACACTTTACCCATTAATGAAGTGTGATCATATGATATTGCTGGTTCAATTTCGCGATGTACTGGTATAGGATTCAATGTTAACTTCGGAATAGAGAAAAATCTGGTAAAGATACTAGAGTCATTATTAAATCAAAAAGTAAAATGGAATTACCAACTTGAGGTTCAGGATCACTTTCAAGCTCAAATTCAATTTTGGTAAAAGGATAACTTGCCGAAATGTCAAGTTTGTTCTCAAAATTTTGGGCAAGTTCAAATGGATGTAATGAAATTGAATCTTGATTTTCGTCCGTGGAAGGAATGTGAAAGGGTAAAATGATCGATTCAAGTTCAGAAATTATGGGAATCAAAACTGGCTCATGAACATTACTTAATTTAGGTAACACTATAGGAGTCGATATTGATTCAAGGATTAGACTCGAATTGCTAAATTGAAACTCAGGTTCACATTCATCTTCAAGTCAATTTCAGGAAATGGATAACTTGCCAAACTATCAAGAATTTAATGTTGGTCAAGTTCAGGTTGTATGATAAAATTGAAGCTGGATTTCCAAATGATATGATTATTGAGTCATATGAACATTTGATGTGTTGGCCTAAAGGCCCATCACTCTAGTTTTGATGATGAATAACTCATGTAGTTATAATACTAATGATCTTGTGTTTACAAAGTTTCAGATTTGTTGACACTCAAAAAAGACAGGACTTCTGCATTCATCTTTAACCGGTCTGAACGACGTCTAACTTATCGACATCTACAAAAGATAAGTCGAAGACAAGCTGATGACCAGAAATGAGGTAGCAACATGGACATTACTAATCCAGTAAAGTAGATAGTATGCCAAAAGTTGCCTTTGAAAAGACCCAAACAGGCCTAAGATGCTAAGCTAGCTCAATACTTAGCCTGGGCATAACCCCAATGCAAGCTTTGTAGCTCCGCATGAAACTAAAAGTTTCTCCTAAGCTTGGTAGCCTCGCTTTGAAGCTAAACTATCAGCTTCACATGAAGCTTCCCATTTAGCCTTGCCGGAGGCTGATCTAAGAGCTTCGCGCCAGAAGCTCTATCCCTAGCTAAGTCATAACTCCGCTATGCGCTGAGTCTTAGCTTCACACGAGGCTCTGAAAGTAACTTTGCCTGAAGTTATGAACTAGCTCCGCATGATTTAGCTCCGCAGTGGGCTTTGCCTGGTCATCAAGTTGACCGTTTCAAAATCCCACGAGGGATTAATGGGTGAACCCCTCTAATTTAGTGGGATTAACGCCACTTTAAGTAGGCGGTTGCACTCGCCCACTTCATCCCACATTAAGTGGAGACAACTAAGTCGTAACGGCATGAAGACGTTCGTACAAACCCTCTAGCTTCGCCAATAGCTTGCAAAAAGCTTCGCGGCAAGGCCATTTGCGAGCCTCGTGCGAAGCTAATAATTAATTTAGCTTTGCTGAATTCAAGGGGGCGGTTACACTCCACATTTGCTATAAATAGACTCCTGCAGAGGCTTCCTGAGGGACAGACGGACATCCTTAGATAAAAAGGAGATTGGCTTGAAAAGAGCAGAATTCCTAGCAAAAGGGCTCGACTGATCTTCTGTTCTCCGATTCTCCAAACCAAACGAGAAGGGAGTCTTATCAGGAAGCAGTCTTGATCACTTGATCAATTGCATTGTCAAAGAGATAAAGTGATCGCGCGCTGATCAGATTCCTACCGGTACATTTTCCCGAAAATCTCAGAGGAGATATACCTGTAATTTTCTTGATGTAAAGAAATACTTGTAATTTCGCTCCTCAATTCTCTTTGTAAGTTTTCCCACGAATACCAATTTTCAGTAGAAAATAAGATGGTGACTCTACTAGGGAAATCAGTCTTCTGGCACAACAAGGAGACAGTGTCGCAATGCAATGGTCAGAATCTTGAGCCCGTCTTATTTGAAAACTTGGTCATTTATTTTGATCAAGAAAAATTCGAGGAATTGCTCTATAAGGATAGTCTAGTGCTCCACACTTGGAAGCACAGAAAGATCTCCGCGGCTAAGGCTTCAGAGCAGAAGCTAGCCCTGGTTGGGCAAGTAGCCGGAGAGCCTCATCCCAACTCCTCTTAGCCTCCACTGAGGCTACGATGCCTTAAGCAAGGCTAACCAGGTTCCCTGCGAACCTAAAACTTCACTTTCCAAGCTGATGTGGAGGCCGAAGCAGAAAGCTCTGTATGAAGCTTCAGGCGAAGTCCCACCAGGCGAAGTTCCACCGCAATTTCGCCTATCACGCGAAGATAAAGGTAAATTTCCTATCCGGTTTGGCAGCTTCGCCGAGGCCATTAACTGCGAGGCTAGATTGGTAACTCTCCCGGTTATACAAGAGCATGTCCTCCTTACTGTATATTGGGTCTTCACCCTGGAAACATTCTCCAAGACATCCTGGTGGGAAAAATCTGGCTATGGCTCAAACCTTTAGAAATCAGTTCTTAGAAGTCCATGGCAACTATCCAGCAACGGATTTCAGGACCCCTGGCTAGATTCATCCCCCCAAGGCCTGGTGGAGGGACTTAACCCTATATGTCTTGGCCTATTTTGAAGAGGATTTGGAGAGGCTGGGACTTTACAAGGCTGTCAGGGCAACCTGCTATGGCATTCAGATGAGCGTAGCAAACTTCTACGCCATCTTCGAGTTATATTGTCCAGCTACAGGGACTTTCTTTACCCATGTAGGCGAATTGGGCATGGCTTTGCACGAGATGTGGGAAGTCTCTGCTCTGCAGTGGGATCCCTTATGAAGAATACTTCCAATGCGAGGCGAAATTGGCACTTCTGGAGAAGCAGGAGCCGGCTTTGTTCGATACTTACCGAGAGTTGATGTGCCATTTTTACATTTGCTCAAGTGCGCATGGGAGCCATAAGGGAGCTTCGAGTAGTTCGAAGAGCTGGGGCAATTATTTGTTCCTCAACCTTGAATATGCTCCTGAAGCGGCTCACTGCGGGGTTGCAGACGAGGACATTTTCTTAAGGATGCAAGAACATTCCCAGGGAGATATGGTCTTGGAAGAAGATGATGGTATCTATGATAAGGGTGACATTCTCAGGAGTTTCCATCATCTGGCTCATCGATCGATGTCCCAAAAGGCACTTTTAGCTGGGTTTTTATCAGTTTGGTTGAAGAGATGTGTGGTACCATCTCCTTCTAGCGATGCTATTTTTTCGACTATTTTATTGCCGGCCATTCGTCTAATCCATGGTCGCTCCCTTGGACTTCTCCCAACAATGGTCTGTTGTATACAGCGGGGCCTTTGTGCATTGACGGAGCCTTTCTGCAGGCCACCAATGATGAAAAGGGCAAAGGGCACTATCTTGTCCCGTGACGGACCAAACCCCAGGATTGACCTGCCATATACCTATTTGATGGCATGGATCACTCTTCACTGCCCTGCTATTATTCAAGCTAGTGAAGAGCCTCCTGAAGGTGTTCGAATGGCTCTTCTTTGTTAATTTGAGAGATCTTCATGGTTAAGGACCTATGTGGCGACGGTCCGCAAGCTGCTATGTCGGTACGATGTTTATAGTCTCTTCCGGTGGTTCCCCTACATTCGCGATGCAAGCTATGGCGAAGAATTCAGGGATGGGGGGAATGGGAAGATGTCACTGAGTCGAGGGATCTTTGAATGGCTAGTTAGCATCCGGCCATCTCATCTGGTGTACAGGAGCGGGGATACCTGCTATTTGGAGCCTTATGTCCCGAGTCGATTTGCTTGTCAGTTCGGGTATGACCAACTTTATGTTGGTAACCCGAACACTAGTCTAGCCTTCATGGGGAGCCTTATTGATGGTACTCGTGCCTGGCAGTTCTTCATCGCTGGCTGCACTGAGGCACGGCTGTGCATGCTATTGAGGACCCCAAACCTTCTGACGACTTTAGGGTTCCGTCAGTGATATAAAACTTCAAACTCTGTGCCTACCGGATTTTCTATCTACTCTTTTGGCGTGAAGTTTATTTCTCAATGGCTAAAGCGGAAAGTCACCGAGAGGGGTGAAGGCAAAAGGGTCAGGGTCTCAGGCCTCCCGGAGTTCGTCGGCGTGTCGATAGTGAAGCTTCGGACGCAGAAAGTCCCCATTTTGAAGGAGTTGTAGGCGCTGAGGTTCCACCAGGTGCTCCTGGTGGGGTAGGCACAGCCCTTATGGAAGACGTGGAGGTAGAAGAGGTGGAGGAAGAATATCTCGATGTCCAATTCAAACGAAAGCGGCAAGGTGGGTCCCGAAGGAAGAGGGTAGTGAAGAAGCCTCGTCGCTACACTCCCACCATTATTGAAGAGGGCGAATCAGCTGCAGTGCCTCCTCCTCCTCCTACCCTGTTAGTTATTAAACTATCGGCGCAAAAGCAGATGACTGATAAAGCTGTTCCCAGCCTGCGTAAGACCAGTTTCACTCATTTTTCTTCTCTTTTTTTTCTTGACTTGTACTTATATATTTCATACAACTCATTCGTTTATCCTATAATTCAGGAACTGAGACTGCAAGAGAACCAGGAGTCAAGGCTGCAGGAGAACAGAGGGATTATTATGATCCCCTGTTTACTTATAAGGAAGGTGACGAGGCTAGCTACTTCATCGTCTTAGAAGATTCCGGAGGTGACACGGGTGATGTCGGTCCTTCAGGTGCTGGGACCTCAAAAGAGAGTCCCCTGGCCTCCAGCTCTATAGGATGGACCACAGTGGCTTTGGCGAGCGAAGGTGAGCTGTGCGTCTCTCCGTATCTACCAAAGTCTTTTCTATGGAGCCTAGTGAAATTAGCGTTGTCATCAAGGAAGTCCAGAAAGAGACTGTTACTGAGGTAGTTGAGGCGGTATCGCCTCTTGGTAATACTTTGATCTCTTGTAAATAATTCTCTCCTGATATTCGTTATGCCTTATTTCAATAAAGTCCTTTCACAGGTGTTCCACCATTGGGTGCATCAACTTCACGGGGACCAGCTGATCTTCTCGAGGGAATCAGGGGCGAGGCTAGTACTTCAGCCACAATGGACGTTGTCGATTTGGATGCTTTGTATCACGACCTGCCATCTTATCAACCTGAGCCAGCCGGTGGAGTTAAAGAGGATGATAAGACAGTGGCTACAAAACCACTCTCACTCCCAGCTGGATCGGTAAGTGAAATGCCAGTGGTTTTCTTGACGCTGCCTATCCTGACAACCACTAGGCTGAGGATAATTACTAGCCCTACATCTCCGACACTGGTTGTTGAGCCAGTTCTTCCTGAAGTAGTCACCAGTCCTACTTCTATTGTGGCCAGTGTGTTAGTTTCAATGAAAACTCCTCCTAGATCACTGGCGATTCCTCGTCCTCCTCCTGCCAGTGTTCTGCCACTTCCTCTACTGTTATGATCGTGAAACTAGTGGAAGCTTTGTCTTCAGGTACTACTCGTTCACCGGGAGTAGTTGAAGCGATCCGTTGCTTTTGTCTTGAAGGGCTCGACTACCTCATTTTCTACTTTGAAGGTGGTCCTCTCTCGAAATATTGAAAGCATTCAAGACTTTGGAGGGGATATCCAGGCTGCTGCATTGGAGTTTCTGGAGGAAAGGCTCGAGAGGGATGTAGACGAATGACGTCGTCTCAGCAATTCAGATTTGGACTCCTCAGTTAATGAACAGCTTGAACGTCTTGTTGCTCAAATGCGTGAAGCCCATCTTGCAGCACAGGAAGCAGCTAAGGAAATATCTTTAGATTTAAATCCTTGAAGGCAAGGAAAGTAGAAATTGGAGATGCCATAGATGCTTCTAATAGTGCTCTTCTCGACGCTGAGGATAAGATTGAGAAGGCCAAGGAGATGATCAAGAGAGCCAATCTTCTTCTGTCCAAGGCTGAACCGGTGCGTCTTGAAAAAATCGCTTGGCTAGAGCAGCTCAGGGCACAAAATGATGAAGTCCTGCAACAGGAGCTAGCACAGAGGGAAACTTTGGCTGAACTTGAGGCTCGTCTGTCCCAGACAGCAAACTTTAATGAGGCTGAGTTGAGATCACAGGCATTCATCAGAGTTGCTGAAGAGAGGAAGAATAGGCTAGCTATACTTGAAAAATGGATCAAGTCTTATGAAGCACCTTCATAACTTGTAATCCATGTATCCCCCTTTTTGAATCAATAAAAAGTAATTTTATTTGACTCGTATGTTGTGTTTTCAACTTACTTTGTCTTCTGAGTTTGCAATTCTTACTTTCAAGTTATACTACAATCCTCAAAAAGAAAGAAATAATAGTATAACTAATCTAGTCAGAGGTGATAGACTAATAGGATTAGTTACTAAATAAATTTGATAAATGGCTCGACTCAAATCATGTTGAGATGAGGATGGAAAGAGTGAGCTTGACGATCTTTACTATTCAGAGGTAAATATTAATATAAAGATTAAAGATCATCTAATTTATGAATAGGATATGATGAATTAGACACCACAACCTGTGATAGTTCCTACTTGAACTAGGATAAATGAAGCCTAGGATTTGCCAATTAAAAGCGACAAACCAGACATGAGAAATTTTGCCATTCAGAGGTGATGACAAAATGGAGATGAACTCGATTTTAGGGACCCGTCTATTCAGAGGTAATAAACTGGACGTGATAGACTAAGACACACTAAACTTTGAATCCGCTGCCAGAGATAGTCGTATTAACTTGGCATCTAGTCCATAAGGGACTGTAAAGATAGATTGGATCTAGGGTCCTGTTGGTTCAGAGGTGGTTGACTGGACATGACCAACTAAGGGACCTCAGATTTGCAATCTGCTGTTCAGAGATTTAATGTTAACATGACAACAAGATCTCCTGACCTTGATAGAGGGAAGGAGGACAAAGTTATGGACTTATTTGTTCAGAGGTGGTGAACTGGACATAACAGTTAAAGTACCATAAGAAAGAGAGATTTAGGTACCCGTCGGTTCAAAGGTAATATGGACATAACCGATTGAGAGTTGCTAGACTCAGAACCCTGCCGTTCAGAAGTGGCGAACTGGACATAACGACAAAGGAATAGTCCCTACTGGACTGAAAGATGAGACTTGGTTATCTGTCGGTTCAGAGGTAATAATGGACATAACCGATTGAGAAATCACCAAACTCAGGATTTTTACCGTTCAGAGGTGACAAACTGGACATGACGGTAAAAGAAATATTCCCCTCAGGGGAAATAAGGTTTGATCATAAATGTCGTGAAAAATTGATATCTCCTTCGGATATTTTTGAAAGAAATTGTCAGAGGTATATTGTTAACGTGACAACCAAGAAAGTCCATTGGGGTCTGAGCGGGAAATAATAGACTTTGAGGGGAGTCTACTAGAAACTCGCTGGGGAGCTAAGAAATATTATTCTCATGAAAGATTATATATCAGGGAACTCCGTGGGGTTTTAGAATGAGATTTGAAAAACAGCCTGTTAGAGGTGTAATTTTAACATGACCAGGATTTTGACCCATTGTTTCGCCAGGGAAATGAATACCTTCTTATGTTGTCCTACCATTCCATAAACGGGAATTGGTAAGTGATTTTTGAGAGGAATCAAATGGGAACAGGTCCCTTAGGATTTTTACCAAATCCTCAGCTGTCAACAGATTTGATATGCCTTTACCAACTACCGTTTGAGTTGGGCCAGGCATGCTATTTCGCTCAGCATGATGAGTTGTCAAGGATTTATGTTGGGCTTAAAGGCCAACATTTTCCTCTATCCTTCGCCATTAGAGGCGTTAGATTATTTTGTTACTTTGAGTAACGTGATGCTTCCCTGTAGGTTCACTCTGTAGGTGAGTTGGGGATTAAAGGAATGGACATGAATTTCACGAGATCTTGATCTGAAGATTATCGTTCATTGTAGACTCTCTGTCAATCCTTATCTTGTTTCTATATTGGAAAGATTCTGCAGAAGGATGTGTCACGAACCTTCTTTAATGAGTTCGACTTGACAAGTCATCAGCTAAACTCCTTTGATCTTTGATTCGATTGGTGCGTCGTGATCCTTCTTCAATGAGTTTGACTTGACAAGTCATCAGATAAACCCATTTCATTAGTCAGACCTTTTGTCGTTGGGTCGAGCTTCGATCGATTGAACATGTAACGCCCCGATTCCACGGATACGGGGACGTCACTGCAACGTATATACGTAGGTCAGAACTACCCTCCCGTATATACGCTAAGCATCAGTACAGACAAGAATCAGAGTACGGAAGCAAATGGTGCATTATACATTCCAACATATATATACAATTACACAGTTATCATCAGAAGTGATCACAATATTACATGAATATCATATCACTAGTATGCGCAAATGCGGGAATACAAAAGATATACAATATATGAACGGTACAAAAGGGAGCTCACATACAAGTATACAAGGAACTGTACAAGTGAAAAGTATAAAAGAGCACTCACGAGTTTGCTAAGGGAAAACTCGAGAGGCACAAAGGGGGTCTGGAAGAATGTGGCTCAGGACGGTCGGCTGGAGGTCCACGCTACCGCTGCGCTACTCTGAGCCGCAAAGGGGGAAATCCACACGCTCCGGACTCCAGGACCTGGACATGAGAATCCAGGGGAGTCAGTGAAACTCCCCAGGCGAGTATGATACAAAGCAGGTGGCGAGCCAGGAGGATCACAAGTGAGAAACTCAGATGACAGGAAGGTTAGAACACAATGAAGTATATAAGAACAGGTACAACATAAGCATCATAAAACTCGAGCTACACATAATACTCATAAAACAGGAAAGCCGAAGTAAAATCCAAGACGTGTAAATATGGTAAAGCACATCACAGATTTATAGCTATTTAAGATGTAGGCTTTGGTATGCGTCCCATTCCACATACCTCTACTTACAACTTAAAGAGCCGGTTATTATGACACTTTATTATTACTCGTCTTACCCTGATATCTAGCTATGTGAACTAGCGTCCCAACACACATAGATCCATATCCGAGTAAAACAAGGTTGTTATTGGAAACTAGCGGGGGTATCAACGAACTATGTTTACAGTGGGTCCCGTGCATACCCGGGACCACGGTCACAGGGTGTTCCGTTGCATGGTGACGGAACCAGCCGCGAGGCCTATCAGGAGGGACTTATGTATGCCCTTATAATAATGAAGCCAGGAATAAGGGAGCCAGCTCTCCCTCGGTCCCCTGGAGTACCACAGGTCAGACCGGAAATATAGTGCACAACCTAAAGCCACTGTAAACACGAACACATATCGATATCCGCATGTTTCCCCCGACCCAATACAAGTTGGTCCTTTTAGGAGTTATTAGTTTAATTATCACTTTACGGGAAAACAGAAAATAGACATGATCAGGAATCAGGAGTACATAAGTACTATATAATCAGGTCACTGCATGTAAAGCAGGAAAACAAGTCACTGATCATGATACAGGATAATGAGGTAAGGTTCCCGTAAAGATGACAATCACAAGTCAAGTACATCATGCTGGGTATAAAGTGATAGCATGACAGAGTGGTGATATTTAGTAAACAACCAAGCCTATCAAGAATGGATAGTAGTCAGGTAAGTCATGACATAATAAAAGGGTCTTGCCAAATAGTGGCATGGCAGATGGTTAGATGATAACACAGTTGCCAAGTGATATACATACGATAAATGGTAGCACATACTGACAGGTCTAAAATAATGCCAAGTTGTAATGTAAAAGCAATGGTCCCAAGTCCAACAAGTCCAACGACCACGAAGGGTCGGCCACGCATAGCATAAAACAGTAAAAGATATAGAACATGAAATAAAATACATGGAAGCTAAAGCGAGAACATTTGCATAATCAATGAAATAAGAAGCAAGAGGGTAGCGAGTGAGAACACTCGCCTGAATCACCGAAACGCCGAAAGATCCGAAATCCACGGAAGTTCGGGATGCGCCATAACCTGTGATATAAATATGTAGAGAGAAGATGAGAGAGAGAAAGAATAGAAGACGATGTTTGTCAAGTGACAAGTCAAGAGATACCTATATGTGATGTAAGTCTAGAGGGTAAGGTTCAGTTTCAAGAAAGGAATCAACTATGACAGACAGGCAAAGTTAGTCGACTAGGATGGAAGAGTAGTCGACTAATAGTGGAGTTAGTCGACTAACAGTAGGGTCTGGTCGACTAAAACTGGGTTCCAGAGAGTTGGGTTTGGTTTCAGAGAAAAGTTAGTCGACTAGTTTAGAAGGGGTAGTCGACTAATAGTGGACTCCAGTCGACTAACAGATACTTAAGTCGACTAAGTTTGTGATATAGAAAGTTGGGTTTCTGATTCAGGATAAGTTAGTCGACTAGGGAAGAATGGGTAGTCGACTAATAAGCTATAGTCGACTAATAATGTAGTCAAGTCGACTAGAGCCGAGAGTTGAGTTTCTGGTTCAGGACAAGGTTAGTCGACTAGGGTCAAGAGTGTAGTCGACTAAGGGTCTCTAGTCGACTAGGAACTAAGGTCAAGTCGACTAATCGTGGGAAAACAGCAAACAGAATAGATTTCTAGGGTTTTGGTTTGATGACTAAATAATCATGAATTGAAGACATAATTGCACATGATATGGAAACATGAATATACAAAGAATTAGACAAGTCTTGGTGAGTAGGAATACTCACATAGATCGGTGATTGGAAGCTCTACGTGTTCGGAAGGATCGAGGTTGACAATATCGCCAAAAGGATCCACGGCGACACGATCGACGAAGGAAGTTACGGTCCAAATCCAAAGGAGGGTTGTGGTGGAGAGTGAGTAGGAGAGAGAAAGAGAGGAGAGAGAAACAGGAGAGAGAGAGAAAATAGAGAAGGGGGCTGTTGCCCCCCTCTGGATCCGCACAGCACCCCGGCTGGGGGTGCTCGGCCTGGCCGCCGACCATGGCGGCGCGCGGGCGGCGCCGCCGCCGGCAGAGAAGGAGAGGGGCAGCGCCCCCTCAACAGAGAAGGGAGGGGGCTGCGCCCCCTCCAGCAGAGAAAGAGGGGGGCTTTGCCCCCCTCCAGCACTGGCGCAGGGGCCCAGGCGGGCCCCTGGCCGCCCACGGCCGCGGCACAGCGCCGGCGGCGCCAGCAGAACCCGGGGTGGCGCCGGCCACCCCGAGGAGGAGAAGGAGGAGGGGCTTTGCCCCCCTCCACAGCAGCGCACGGGGGGCGCGAGGCCCCCGGCCGCGCCCAGGCCGCCGGCCTCGCGCCGGCGGCGGTCTGCCCTCGCCGGGGCAGCGCCGGAGAAGAAGAGAGTCGGCGGTGGTGGTTGGCCGGAGCTAAGGGAGGAAGAAAGGAAAGAAAAGAAAAGGAAGGAAAGGAAAAGAAAGAGAGAGGAAAAGGAGGTGACCGGAGATGGGGGTTCTCCTCGCCGGCGTCGTGGTGGCCGGAGGCGCCGGCGGTGGGGCTTGGTTCGGTGGAGTGGGCGTCGCTCAGATGGAGGAGAAGAGAAGTGGAGGGAAAAAGGAAGAAGGAAGAAAGAAAAAGAAAAAGAAAAGAAAAAGAAAAAGAAAGAGAGAGAGGGTGATGGGAGAGGGATTTAATGAGGGAGAGGGGAGGTGTCTCCCCACGTGGAGGGGAGTGGGTGAAGTCGGTTGAGGGAAAAGAAGGAAAAGAAAGGAAAAGAAAGAAAGAAAGATTAAAAAAAATAATAATATAATAATAAGGTTGAAAAATCGACTATCTCCGAAAAAATCCCCAAAAATACCCGGAGGTAGAAAACGTCGTCCTGATGAATAATATGAAATCGATTTCAGAAATAAATCCAGTTTTCAAATTAAAAATCCAGAAGCCAAACGCCGATACCGGTCTACCCCGGGTCGCCGGATTTTGATAAATTCCGAAAAATTCCAGAAAATGTATTAAAGAAGAAAATATGATTTTAAGACGTAAAGTGAAAGTGGAATTCAGAAATTCAATCCCGATTGTAAACTAAAAATCCTGGAATCAGTTACCTACCGACTCCGAAGGAATTTCCATAAAATCATAAAATCCTCAGAAAAAGAATGTAAGTAAGAAATGTAATTCTAAAAGATAAAGTCTAAAGGACCATCATGAAATTCCTAGCTGTTTGAGAATTAAAAATCCAGGAATCGGTCAGCGGAACTGGCCGACACCGGTTTTGAGGATTTTCATTTTAATTTCAGAAAAATCTAGAAAATCATAGAAAATATATAATATTGGAAAATGATATTTAAAACTAAAATCGGTCAATTCTAATTATCAGAATGTCTAAATCGAGTAATACTCTAGGATCGGGCCTTCGGTTCAGACTAGGGCTGACTCCGAATCCACGAATCCAAATCCAAGACAAAACAGTCATATAAGGAATTCATAATACAGAATAAATACAGGAAACAAATCGAAAAAATACGACCGAAAATCTGAATACGCAACTAAGTACGTATTCCGGGAACGGGGTATTACAGAACAGGAGCAGGGAGGTATGCAACCATAAACCATCTACCTGAAACTGTTGCTTAGACATGCTTGACTTCAATATATGACTTATTCTTCAAAGTTAGAGATATGTACATATTTATATGCTGGAGAAGAGTGATAAGGCTAAAGCAATTTGACACCTTGTTTCTTCTTTGATGCCACCGGTGTTCGATCGGCTCGACGCTGGTTTATAACATATGATCTCGTTATGGAAAGAGAGGAGTGCTCTTTCTAAATATCTTGGATCTGAAGATCTTGATCATGGGTGTAAAGTTAACTTGATCATAAGAAGGATCCTATCAAGGATAATACTTCTTTAAGAACCTGCCGTTGATCGGCATCATGAGATGTCACCGTCTGAGGTCATAAGGCGATATGCTCCATTTGAATAGACTGTTTCTATCACAAACGGTCCTTCCCATTTGGGCTGAAATTTACCTTTGGTTTTGTGTGTCATAATCATCGGTCGTCTGACGGCCAAAACCAAATCTCCTTTCTGGAAAATCCTTTGCTTAACCTTCTTATTAAAGGCCTTCAAAATTCGCACTTGATACAACTTAATATGCTGTTGAGTTTGTAGTCGCTTCTCATCTAGGGCTTCGAGCTCTTGAAGACGTAACCGATCATTGTCTTCTTTTATTATTTTGGTCATTAAAGCGACTCATAATGACGACATCTGAATTTCTAACGGTATGACTGCTTCGTACCCATATACTAGGAAAAAAGGCGTATTGCCTGTCGGGGTCTGAACAGTGGTTCGATAGGCTCAAAGACATTCACCAAGCTTCTCATTCCAGTCTCGTTTATTTGACGAGACAAATTTTTTGAGTAGTTTGATACTTATCTTGTTGAATGCTTTCACTAATCCATTAGTAGCAGGGTTATAAGCGGTTGATGCCACATTCTGAATCCGGTACTTATCACAGAACTGATAGAATACCTGGCTCACAAATTGGGGACCGTTATCATGGATAATCCGCCTAGGGACACCAAATAGATGAATGACATCATGTTTGATAAAATTAACCATGTTGAAAGTTTTAACTTCCACAAGTGGCATAGCTTCTGCCCACTATGAGAAGTAATTGGTTATTGCTAAAATAAACTGGTGACCTTTTGTTGAAGAGGGGCTGATCGGCCCTATGACATCGATTCCCCAATTCAAATGGCCATGAAGCAATAGTTGGATGGAGCAACTCTGGAGGCTAATGCATAAAGTCCGCATGGATTTGGCAGGCTTTACACCTTCGTGCATATTTGATGGCATCGACTATCATGGTTGGCCGATAATATCCAAGCCTGTACAATCGATTCTTGAGCTTTGGACCTGGCTGATGAGCTCCGCATATGCCATCGTGCGCTTCTTTAAGAACTTCTTGTGCCTCTGAATTAGAAAGGCAATGGAAAAGGATACCTTCATATGAATGACAGTAGAGTATCTTTACTATTGGATTATAGTAGAAACGGAGAGACCTTCGTCTGATAGATGCCGCTTCTTTAGGGTCATCCAACAATATATCATGCAGAGCATAGTCGATGAGGGAAAATCGCCAATTTCTCGGTTCAAAATCCGTCGAGATGATATGGACCTCCTTGGTTTTCAACACATGTTTAGGACAAACAAGGTGTCGAGTAGCCACTGTAAGATGATACGTTGTGTCGATTGGTAAGACCAACGTAGCTGCTAGTGCCGCCAGAGCGTCGGCCTTAGTATTTTGGGATCGGGACACATGACCGATGTAAAAGCCATCAAATGAATTAGCCATTTTGATGACTGCATGATAATAAGGTACCAAATCTCCGTGACGTACCTCATATTCTCCTTTAACCTGATTAATGATCAATTTTGAATTATCATAAGCTTCAAGGTAGCGTAACCCTATTTCATGGGTGAGCTGAAGGCCAATGAATAGAGCATTATATTCTGTCACATTATTGGAACATGGTTCTGTCAATAAAAATGCCCTAGGAAGGACATGACTTTGTGGTGAGATAAATACAACCCCCACACCAGCAATGATCTTGCCTTTAGGGCCAATTCTTGATGCTTTATCAAAGAACATCTGCCATACTTCATCCTCTGAAGTTATATTATATTCGAAAATCTCATCTGGAATATCTTCATGAAGCTTTGAGCTTTCCGGAAGTGGATGAGCAGCGAGAAAATCTGCAAGCGCCTTGCCTTTACTGCCTTCTGAGGGACAAAGAGCATGTCATACTGAGATAAAAGGAGGGCCCACTTAGCTAATCTTGAATTTAATGATCCTGGTTTTGTCATGAGGAGACGCAAAGGATTCACTCTGGAAATGACATGTATGGTTTGGCCAACCAAGTAATACCGCGTCTTTTGAATAGCGAAGAGAAAACTAAGCATTCCTTCTCAATAGGGTTATAGTGAGATTCAGCCCTTATCAGAGTCCTACTCAGATCATAAATAGCCTGTTCGTGACCATCATCATCCTTTTGAGTAAGCAGAGCACCGAGAGAATGGTCCATAGCTTTCACATAAAGCAGGAATGGTTTTCCTGATGTGGGAGCCACTAAGGCCGGAGGTTTAGTGAGGTATCTTTTGATATCCTCATAAGCTTCTTCACAGGATTGATCCCATAAAAAAGAGGCACCCTTTTTCATGAGTCGGGTGAACGGTTGACAGCGGCCTGAGAGATTTGCAATGACCTTCTGATATAGGCCGGTCTACCTTACAGGTCCCTAAGTTCTTTGAGATTCTTAGGTGGATGCATGCTTTGAATGACTTTGACTTTGTCTGGGTCGAGATGAATTCCTTTTGATGTAACAATGAATCCCAGGAACTTGCCACTCGAAACCCCCAAGAAGGATTTTATCGGATTCATTTTTAGTCGATGAGCCCGCATTATATCAAACACTGCTCTCAAGTCACGAAGATGATCACTCTTATCGCGACTTTTGACTGCAATATCGTCAACATAACATTTTACCGTCTTTCAGAGATAGTCGCGGAAAATTGTACTCATTGCATGCTGATAAGTTGCTCCCTCGTTCTTTAATCCAAAGGATATCATGGTATAGCAGTATACCCCCAACAGTGTCCATAATGAAGTATGTTTCTCATCCTCTGGATACATCTTAATTTGGTTATACCTTGAAAAGCCATCCATGAAGGACATTCTTTCGAATCCGCAGGTATTATCAATCATGACATCGGTGATGGGCAATAGGACTTCGTCTTTAGGACAGGCTGTATTGAGGTCGCGGTAATCAATACAGATCCGAATTTTTTCATTCTTCTTAAGAATAGGAACAATATTAGCAACCCAATATGGATGCTGTTCCTCCCGTATAAAACTACACGCGATGAGTTTATGAACTTCATCCTCAATAGCTTCCATAATGTTCGGGCGAAATCGTTGTTATTGTTGCTTGACTAGCTTGGTGTCAGGCTTGATGTTCAGACGATGCACGGCTACTTGTGGATCAAGTCCGGGCATATCCTCGTAGTTCCATGCGAAGACATCTATATACTCTCTCATGAGTACTATCAATTCTTCTTTCTCTGTAAGTGATAAGCTTTCACTTATAAAGATGGGTTTAGGGTAATCTTGACTACCCAAGTTAACCTGGATCACTATGTCTTCAGTAGGTGGTTCGCGTTGTTCGAATCACTTTTCCCACTAGAAATCTAGTTGCTGAGCTCATGGTTCAACATCACTAGCTTCCGGAGGCTCCAATTGGCTACTTGAATCATATTAAAAGAGAGACTCTTGAACATTATTCCCACACTAACATCCGACTCCCATTCGGAGGAAGAGGCAGAGCGTGACGGGATCGTTTGTTGACTTTGGATCGAACCAATGTAAAGAGTGGAGGAGTAACATATCCTAACCCCCTACGTGTTTTATCATAGTAATTTGCCAGTTTTCCTTTTGGCACGAAATTACGCAAAAAATCACGTCATCATTTTTGAAATTCAGGCCATTCCTACGCTGCAGGCTGTATCCCGTTTTTCTCATCATATGCTGTGCCAATCGTATATAATGGAAATATTGTGGGGGTTCTAAGTCTGAACTTAAATCTGTAATCATAGACCCCTGTGGTTGGGTTTTACCAAATATTATTGGTGATTGACTCCTTTTGGATGGAGAGATCACGAAGACGGACCCTTCCATACATTCCACATATGTACTTGACATGCTTGGTTTATGCAAGGGCATGTGTAGAGTGCTATTGGTGATAGATTCAAACAGCTCGACACTCGCAGGATAATCAAAAGAAATATTGTCATTAATCACCCATTCATCATCATCCTCAGAAGGATTATTACATTGAGGATTATTGAAACATGCTACAATTGGTTCATCGACCAAAGTAGCTGGCGTGTCTCCTTCAGACTCTGAATCTGCATCATTGCCACTGTCATCATTGTCAGGCAATGGTTCTTTTGATGTTTCACTGATTTTCTGATATAGGAGAGCATCAGTAAAGTAGTTTTCCACCCCTTTGAATGGTTGTTTCTCAAGCGAACACAGTTCGTACTGTTGCATCATCTTCAACATATTTGAAGCACTGATGCAGAGTAGAGGGAACAATCCAGTTAGCGTGGATCCAAGGTCGTCCTAGCAACAAGTTGTATGACGTGTCAGTGTCAATGACGTAACACGTCACTTCTGATTTCAGGTCCCCGATTCGGCAACGGAGTCGAATCTTTCTGAGTGGGTGACTACTCCCTGCGCTAAAACCGTATATCATCGTAGTGGTTGTAGACAACCGATACAGTGGTATGCCAAGGAAGTAGAGGAGCCTTTTCGGGATGATGTTGAGTGCAGACCCTAGATCAACCTGTACCCTTTCAATACATGTCAAACTGATGTATCCGGTATAGTACAAAGGTTGATCGTGCTTGTTTTCCTTGAGGAGCATGTCCTCAGTCGTGAAAGTAGGGCTGAGTGTAGTCCCTAGGGGTTTCTGGCATATGTGTCAGAAATGATTCTGAATTAGCTAGTGTATCCCTGAGTGCTTCTCTTGTCTTTTTCGAGAGGTGAAGCAGCTCGTGTATGGTGATACGAGCAGGGATATTGGCCAGTTGGGCCAATATGTCAAAGCGAAAAGAGATGTTAAATCCTAGACCTGACGGTTTCTTTAGGACATGGTCAAACCGGACCTCTTTCTACTTTTCTTTTTCCATTGTCGGGACTAGAGCTAGTATGGGTACTTGTACTGACATCGTTTGCTGTTGTGCCTCGTCAGTAATTATCTTATACTGTTTTAAGTATGATTTTCCGAATCGAGTACCTGTTGACTGAGGTACATCAGCTTGCGCTGTGCAAGCATGCCTTTCCCCCTCAGAATCACTAAGAGAAGCTGAGGTCACATTGCCATCATCTGGTAAGACAGAGATAACGTTGCAATATTTACCCTTTGACATGGATTTCTTCGAATCCCATTGTTCGTCTTGGGCAAGGTCTGGGTGTATCCACATGATTTCTCCTATTTTCAATGTCAAAGGAACAAGACCCTTAATCTCTTGATTTTTAACTGAAGGATCTTTTACTTCCAGCCATGCTTCAGGGATTAAAAAAGACCCATCAGGAACTGTGACTTTTGGGGTCTTGCCGAACTCGAGGGTCACCATGTTTGCAGTGACTTTCTTTTGTTCTGACTTTAGAGTTAGAACCTCGGCATCGACCAAAGCCTGAATTTTGTCCTTTAGGACAAAGCACTTGTTAGTAGGATGATGAACCATCCTATGAAAGAGACAATAATTGGGATCGTTGGTGCATCCCACTTCGTTAGGGCGTCGAGCCTCTGGCAGTTTCAATTTATTTCCTTTGTGGAGTAAATGGAATATTGTAACCACCTCCTTGTCTTTGAAGGAGTATAGTTTTGGAGGAAACTTAAACTCCTGATTATTGGCGCCGCTCTTCTTAGTCTTCAGATGAACGTCCCCTAACAGTTCGACGGACATAGTCTATTTCCCTTTGGCTTGGGAAAATTGTGCAATGTCATCGTGCCCCTTATTATTCATACCCCACTTGCCTTTGGGGTAGATGGTTTGAACTTTTTAGCCGACTTTTCGGCTATCTCAGCTTGTTCGACTAGCTCCTTTCAATTATGGGCTTTGATAGCTCTCATACGAATCTCCACTTGGTCCAGGAAGTTATGCCTACATGTCTGCAAAAGCATGGGTAATGGCATCCCTGCTCGGCACATCAGAGATAGATTTCTGAACCGCTCAATGTAATCACGGACAAATTCTTCTTTCCTCTGTACAGTGGAGAGAAGTTTATCCATGGTTACCTCAGTGTCGTCCTCGTAAAAACGAGAAAGAAATTGAGTCTCTAAGTCAATCCAGGAGTTGATAGAGCTTGGAGGAAGGCTTCGGAACCAGTCAAATTCTATCCCCTTTAGGGTGCCAATAAAAAGTTTGGCCATAATAGCATCGTTGCCTACTACATTACTGGTTTGCGATTGAAAGTAGTAAATGTGCTGATTTAGTGAGCTCTTGCCATCATATGAGTGCAGTGTTGGTGGCTTGAACTTTGGAGGATATGGGACCGAGTCCCATTCCAAGGGGTAAGGACAGGCTACCCCTACTTTCTTCAACTCATCCCTTTGGGCTAGGGATGCGATCTGAGCTTGGATGCCTTTAAGACCTTCAGCGTCTATATAAGAACTTTTCTTTGATTTCTCCATCTTAGATTGCTCTTCATTATTATGTTCCTCCTCAATATGATTACTCCCGGTATCATTGTTATTTCGGTTAGTGAGGAGTTGGGCGAGCATCTGTTGAACGTTATCCAAGGCTTTCTTGCTGGGCCTTGGAGGTTTGATCCTGAGCTTCCAACCGTCGACAGAGGTCATCATTACCGTCATCAGCCATATGCACCGACACTCTATCCGTTCGTATCGAGCTGACTATTGCCGAAGAGGCATACCTACTGTCTTTCACCTCATCATCAGACCATTGGAATAAACTTCTCAATGGTTCTAGTGATGTTACTCCAATCGAGGAGGATGGCTGCTCATAATTATAGGATATTGCCACCCTGAATCTGGTGCTTCGGAACACACCTTCTTTGTCTATCAAGACTTGGCCGAAGCCAGGGCTATAGTCCAGGTCAGGAGAGCTGAATGAAGGGGAGTTAGCACCACGCGGCGCTCGTCTGTCCCTATGCGGTTCACGTCTCCTTCCAATCATGTTGACTGATGCAAAGGGCAGATTTGGTAGATTCCATGATATGCTCCGTTTGTGATGCTTCACAGGAGCTCACACTGATAGTCGATTAAAAATTGATTGTCGGCTTGGAAGGGTGGCGGGCACTGGTCCTAGTCAGCAATGGACTGAATGGACAGTCACCAATTGACATCCTACTTGTTCACAACAAGAGGGAGAAGTCTTGAGTAGTTTAACTTCCGCTTATTTGTTAAGAACCATTGCAGGTCAAATTTAACCAAGCTGAAGCGACTCAACGCAGAGACTAGGGTGGATCATACGTTGATCTGTTCACGTGATTTTGATATCACCTTTTTGCTCATAGCTTTATGAGGGGTGGACCTAGCATCCGCAGGCCTTGGAAGCGAAGCACAGGAGATGCCTCATTCTTTTCATCACCGCAGAGGCGATTGGCACTGGGTAGTGCTTTAGTTCTAGCTTCGCGGCTGAGAGCTCTGGTAGCACCCTTAAGCACTGAAGCTGCATTAGCACCGCTATCAGCACCCAGGGATGATCCCTTAACTTTGCCTCGACGAGCGGACTTAACGCTTGAGGATTTGGAGAGCGAAGCACGTTGTGGTCCTTTGTTCGCAACCTTGTTGCGAAGGTAATTAGTACTGTTGAGTGCTTCAGTTTCAGCTTTTGGGCTGAGAACTTCACTTGTACCCTGAGATACTCGCGCTGAGTTAGCCACGCCATCAGAAACTTTGCTCGGGAGAACGATGTTGGCGCAAGGAGTTATTGCTCCTAGATTAGGCGAAGGCAGAGTTTCCAATCTAGCCTCGCGGTTAATGGCCTCGGCGAAGCTGCCAAACCGGATAGGCAATTTATCTTTATCTTCGAGTGATAGGCGAAGTTATGGTAGAACTTCGCCTGGTGGGACTTCGCCTGATGCTTCACACGGAGCTTTCTGCTTCAGCCTCCACATCAGCTTGGGAAGCGAAGTTTTAGGTTCTCAGGGAACCTGGTTAGCCTTGCTTAAGGCATCTGTAGCCTCGGTGGAGGCTGAGAGGAGTTGGGACGAGGCTCGTCCGACTACTTGCCCAACCAGGGCTGGCTTCTGCTCTGAAGCCTTAGCCACGGAGATCTTCTGTGCTTCCGAGTGTGAAGCACTGGACTACCCTCAGAGAGCAATTCCTCGAATTTTTCTTGATCAAAATGAATGACCAAGTTTTCAAAAATGACGTGCTCAAGATTCTGACCATTGCATTGCGACACTGTCTCCTTGTTACGGCAGAAGAATGATTTCCCCAGCAGAATTGCCATCTTGTTTTTCATTGAAAATTGGTATTCATGGGAAAACTTACAAAGAGAATCGAGGAGCGAAATTACAAGTATTTCTTTGCAGAAAGAAAATTATAGGTAGATCTCCTCTGAGATTTTCAGGGAAATGTGCCAGTAGGAATCTGATTGGTCACTAATGTTGCATATTTAGTATCATATTTCCATACTTATTATAGAATAAAATCTGCATTGTTCTAATTAAATGCTTAATTTATTTGCAGGCCCATTCCTTAAGGAGATGAAGAGAAATGAGCCCAAAAGCCCACCAAAATTCTGAGTTAAATCAGAATTAATTCGAGCTCACTGAATCAGGGCAAAAATCAAGAGGTTGAGAACCAGTTGAGAAGAATTCTCTCAGAATCGATCGGTTAAAGCCAAGAATCCAAGGCTATTTCGTCACAATACGGGACTTAAACTGAAAAACTAACTGAAGATAAAAGCAGAAAGCGAAACCAAGGTGACCCACCAACAGGGTGTGGCCACCTGGCCACACCCTGGCCGCGGAAACGCGGCCCATGCCACGTTTTCGCGGCTTGGTTGGGGAGTTAGGGGGTGCGTTGTGCTCCCCCGATCTCCCCGGGATCCTGCACGTTGGGTTTTTGCCTATAAAAAGGCAGTCTTTGCGCTGAAAATGGGACGACCATGCAGAGATAGGATTTAGCCTAGTTTTCATTTCTTATAGTTTAGGTTTTCCTTTTCTTTTTATGTAATTTGGATGTAAGCTTAGGTTAGATGAAGATTCATGTAAGTAAGAGAGAGACGCTGATGTTGAGAGTGACACCGATGTACCCTCCTCCTTTCTTCCATTGTTTCTGCAAGTAATAAAGGTAAAAGCTTCTTTTTATGTTCGTATTTTCTTTTGTTTCCTTTTTCCTCTTTCTATTTTACCTCCTGTTTTTGATGAGTTTGCAAGTGCAGCCAGAAGCATAAGTATAACGATGTTGTGTGAGTGCCAACGATAGTTCATGAAGACGTTCTCCTCCTCAAGATCCGTATCACTTCATTCTTGCACCGCTTGATGATATAATGTGAACGGGAACTGAGCTCGATCCTATGATCTATGCGTTGAACGCCTCCAAGTAAGGTAGAACATGCAAGGTTTCCAGGTAAGTCATCAACCAAACTAGGTAAGTATTTCTTCAACCTTCTTTCTTTTCTTTTATTTCTTTAGTATA